>VWZX01004534.1:35886-63245 GCA_013399015.1 Galbula dea | reverse complement strand
TTGAGGGTCCTTTCCAAACGTAATGATTCTGTGATTCCGTGATTCTGTGAAATGCTTCCTAATGCTCAGTTTAAACCTCCCCTGATGCAGCTTTGAACCATTCCTGTGTGTCCTGTTGTTGGATACCATTAAGAAGAGATCAGCACTTCCCTCTCTATTTTCCCTCCTCAAGAAGCTACAGAGAGCAATGAGATCACACCTCAGCCTCCTTCTCTCCAAGCTAGACAAACTCAGTCTGCAGTCATTCTTCACAGGACATGCCCTCCAGCACTTACACCAGCTTTGCTGCACTCTTCTGGATACATTCAAGGATCTTCACATCCTTCTTCAGCCATGAGGTCCAGAACTTCATGCAGAACTCAAAGTGACGCTGGACCAACACTGCATACAGCAGATATATACCTGTTTTGACCACCTGGTTATGAGGTGTTTGATGCACCCTAGGATGTGATTTACCCCTTTGGCTGCCAGGACACACTGCTGACTCATACTGAGCCTGCTGTCAAGCAGTACCCCCAGAACCCTTTCTGCAGGGCTGCTCTCCAGCCCTTTCCCAATTCATATTTATGTCTGCTGTTACTCTGTCCCAAGTGCAGGATGTGGTATTTGGACTTCTTAAATTTCATGCATTCATGATTGTCCATGCTCCAATATACTAGATCTCTCTCCAAGGTATCTTGTCCGTCAAGAAAGTCAAAAACATCTCTTAGTATCATCAGCAAACTTGCTTGTGGTGCACTCAACTCGTGCAATGGATCACTGATACATATATTGAACAGAACTGACCTTAGATTTGGGCCCTGAGGAACACCACTGGTGACTGGTCATCAGCCAGTTGTATCCTCATTCACAACAGTTGTTTGAGCTCTGCCATTCAACCAGTTCTTCACCCAGCACACCGTGAACCTGTTCATGTCACAGCTGGACAATTTGTCCCAAAAGACACTACAAGAGAAAGTATCAAAATCATTACTAAAATCTACAAAAACTACATCCATCAATTATGATCAAACACTTGAAAACATCAAGGAGGTTAGGAATATGTGACTACACTGGACTGACTTTTCAAGTATGTTCTTCTGAATAGGCAAAACAAAGAAACCCTCATGAATTCATCACCCTTGATGCTGTGTTAGGGTTTTTTCTGGCATTGTGCTGGGTGGAGGATCTGGCAATATTTTTCCCATGTTACTTAAATTTGATTTGGGATTTTTTTCCTTAATATCTGACTACCTTTTCTTTTTTTTATCTATCTTACTGACCAGACAGATGCTTTCAGCCAATCTTAACACTCACATAAAGATTTTTGGTTAACGTTGATGCTGAGAGGGGAGACTGTGTATCTGTATGATTCAAGAATGAAGGGGAGTTGATTTGGTCTCATGCATCAACTAAGACACCATGAGAACTGCTGAAACACAGGAGTTTAGAACACATCTTTGTAGGAAGTAAAGTTTTCACCCATGACATAGGAGAAATGGCTTTTCAGAATTAGCAGTGGACTTCCTTCATCAGCACTGTTCTCCATATTTCCTTTGCATTTCTATCAACCTGTCAGAAACCAGCAGGTTCATTTAATATTTTCCCTTCAAAATAAGATTTGTATTCTCCTACATACTCCTCATCTGCAAAACAAATTTTCTGATTGAAGGTAGGAGGTGATTAAGTTACTGATGAAAGAATGGCTTAAAAGCATACATAGCAGCTTTTGTTACATCCCTCTGACCAACATGCTAGAAGCTTCTGGCTATATAAAATTCAATAACATAACCACAGCACCTGGTATATTCGATTATATTTAAAAGACCCATCATTCTCCACAGTGAAGCACACAGATGAAAATTTGTTTCACAAAAGAAGTTCAAGGCATTTTTCAATGCCTTTGGGGTCTGCTCTGGAGTCCCATTGAAAGGATTATGCTAAATAAGCCCAGTAAAACCCTGAGAAAAAGAATCCAAGATCAAGCTCAGTGTTGATTCAGAAGATAATGGCAACTCTGAGACAGTGATCCAAGAAACTATGCATGTAGCTAAAACAAGGCATTACCTGGTCTTGGTCTGTTGCTCATCTCATTTCCCTATTTGCTAGGACTGATCTAACAGAAGCTCAAGAATACCTCACATATTAGTCTTTTACTAGTTTCTCTCCAGTTTTCTCTTTTTAACCTAAGTTGTTTTGATATTTGAGTCCTCTGTCATGAGATATGCTACATGTCTGGAGATGAAGACCTACATAGCAGCACTGGCCCAGAACTTTCCAGTGGGGCCCATGTAAGCATAGCTCCTGGCAGGCTTTACGTGGCTGCAAGGTGGAATGTGTTGCAATCCTCTGTTGTCCTGGGTAGCCAGGATGCCCTGTTGATTGTCTACTGCATTTGGCAGCACCCACAGAGCAGGAAAGAGGATGTGACACCGCAAGTACCAGGATGACTCTGGGCAAGGCAACAAATATTTCTATCTATTCACAGCTTTCAAGAAATTAGCTGGTACCCATGTGGGGTACAAGGATCCAAGACAAGGTCCTGGAAATGGAGACAGCATGTACAATGTGTCCAGCTTCAGACTTACAGAATATGGAACAGAAAATACAAGTAATGGGGAAGGACGCATGTTATTGGGAGTCATAGTTTAGAGCAAGGCAAGAGAGTGTGGTTAAGGGTATGGGGTCTGTCACCAAAGCCTTAGTTCGGGAAGATACAGCATAGCTGCAGGGCTGTAGATAGCGTTAGGGGTTTTTTTCAGAATATCTGTGTAAGTTACAAAGCTTGCTTGTCAGCAGTGAAGTAGCCCTTGAAAGGATTTTGCTCCCAGGAGGTTTTGTCTAACCTTTCTCCCATTGTTGTGGCTAATGACCCAAATCGTGAGGAGAGATGATGAGCACTGCAGTGTGAAGCTCTGTAAAATCACAGCTATTTTATGAGAAAGTAGCCTATGACATGCAAAAATAGAACAGTAACCATAAAAGTAGAAAGTAAAGCTATGTCCTTCAATCTGTCTGGCTATAACTTCATGCTCAAGCTACAGGTTCAGCAGAAGAAGCAATTTGTACCACATAAAGCAGAAGCATGTGATGAAAGCAAATTGTGTGGGTTTTGTATCTTTGCAGCATAAGAAATTTCTTGCATTTATATCACCTTACTCTTCTGAAACACTTTTTGTCCAGCAAAGTTTTTCTAGAGAGATCTGAAATGATAACATTTTGTATTGACATACAGAAAGGATTCAGGTTTTGTGATAATATCTCTCGAAGGCAAAGCACACATAAAGCTGTTCTGTTTTGTTTTTGTTTTCCATTTGCCTGTGGTTTTGAGCAATGAATAAAATGCTGGGCCGAAGCATGAGAATGGTGGATATTTAGGGAGAAATACCTAGTCCCATTAACATGTTAGTCTTTGCATCTATGGAGTAAACAATTAATTACAAAGATGAGTGATAGCTTCTGGTTGCAATTATACGTAGAAGAAAACCTCTTGTAGAATATTACACAGAAACATGCTGGTAAAGTACAAGAGCCTGTAACTCCATAAATAGGTTTTTTTAAGCCAACAGGTCAAAATACTTAGGCAAATGTATGCCTGAGCCAGGTGGTCACTCTACAAGTGGAAAAGTTAAAACTGGGCGAGCATGTGAAGCTAAATGGTGATAAGGCACAGCTGTAGTTACTGTTGCCATGGTTTCTGCTCAACTTTCAGGGCGAGTTCTCACAAGGCTTGCACAGCTCCAGGTATGTTGAGTCAGGACAGTCAAGGAAGTGCTACAGCTCTTGGGATACTATCAGCCAGAAACCTCTGTCACCTTGGTTTCTGCTCTCTCTCTCCCATCGTGTGAAATGACATACTCCCATAAGGCCTGCTGCTGGTGTTGATATCATTAGGGCAGAAGAACGATCATTCTTAGAAGGGCTACATGATGGTTGACAATGTGGTTTGCCTTCTGTCATCGTTTTGTACGCGTCTTCTGTGCTTTATGAAGTAGAACTAAATTATTCCCGCAGTACTTTGCAGTAACCTTGCCTTTAAAGAAAGAAGATTAAAAAACAAGAACAGACCTCAGCTAGTCTTCCAGGATAAAAAGTCGCAGACCAGGGTTTAATTACTAATGTAAAGCTGAACCCCTGATTTGTGAGTAGGGACAGATCCCAGTGAGGGTTCCACGTCCTAGCAGACACCCATGCAGGGACATGCACACAGCCAAGCACCTTTAACAGGCTTCAGAAGTGCATTGGAAAAGCTGCTTGTGTGCCAGTGTTCCAGCATAGAGCATAGGAATCTGGGCATCTGTCATGGTTAGCCAGGGGACAAGTCCTTCTAGGTGACTTTTTATTGTCGTGGTTGGAGGCTTGTTCCCCGACCCTAGCCTACGGCAGTTAAAGAGAGGCTTCTAGATTGGAAGGTAAAAACTAAAACTGCTTTAATACTAGTAACAATAATAAATGAAACATATATAAACATATACAAGACCCAAATACCGAACCGTCCCGGTGCCAGCTCTCAGTTTCTCTCCGTCCCGGTATTAGCTCACGTGCGCAGCCCAGCACGAGCCCCCAGCACAGACACGCCGTTCCCCCCCCCGTTCAAGCGGTCCCCGGTAGCAGCTTCACGTGTGTCCCAGCTAGCACAGCAAACCCACCAAGTTCCCTGCTGCAGCACAGACAGAGTCCCAACACACTCCCACCTCAGCACTACGTCCCAGCACCCCCACCCAGCGTCCCAAAAATCTATGGTTTCCGCTTCCCCCGGGGATTCAGGAATTTCAGGTTTCTTAAAGGGGCAGTTCAGTTTACCAGGCAGCTTTGGCAAGGTGGGGGACAGGGAAAGCTGATGCTGAAATATCATGTATGTGGTATGGAATACCTTTTAGCAAATAAAGTCACTGAACAGAATTAATTCTGTTATAACCCAAACCATAACAGCATCCAGCCTGCTTTGTAGGCAGCCCTCTCAGATGTCTCTGCACTGCCCTTCCCATGGCTCAGAGAGGCGGGAGGAGGTTGTGCCTCCTCTATAGGGCTCTCCTGCTCCCCAATATAGACACAAACTTTTTTGCTGGCCTGAGTTCTAAGTTTGTCTATTTGTGATTTTGGCTTTCTGACCTCTCAGAGAAAATGCTGGAAGGTCTGGGGTGATGCAAATTTATTCACTCCTTCAAGTTTGTAAGAGAAGATTGTTCTTACTTGCTCTGGTTTTTTTCTGAGGTCAGCAGTCTCTGGCAATATTAACAAAGTGAATATGCTTCTTTGCCCACATCTTACAAAATATTTCAAAATATGACCTTGCTGCAGGCAGATGCCTTCCAGAACGCAATCTGCTAGCAAACACAATTTACATCAATGGGAATCAGACCAATTTCTAAAGCCACGTTTCCCAAACCTTGATTCATGTGGGACTGCTTCCTGGATACTATGCAGAGTGGGCACCACATAACAGAATTAATTTGTAGCACTGCAGCTTTTATTTAATGGTATACTTCATTGAAAATGATCAGTAGCAACATGTAAATGCTTCTTTGAATGCAAGTGAAAGGCTGAGAAGTTTATGAGGAGGATTCAGGTGGGTAGGCAGATGGAGTTTACCCAGTCAGATCCCTAATGCTGTTTCATCTCTAGAAATAGATGGAAGGTAACTGCAGGATCTCTTTCATGGCTGTTTCTAAAGCATGGCAGGAAACAAGGGATCTTCTCCTCTTATGGTATTAGGTTGAAAAATAAATTTCCTCAGCATTCTGGTTGATAAAACAGATATTACATTATAAAAGAAATCCAGAAAGGAAATGTTACTCTGCATTGTTATTGTCACAAATACTGTTCCCAATATCATGGTCACTACCTCGTCTTTTAAAGAGAAGGGAAATGTGTAAGAGAATACATTAATTGGTATCTTCTGACAACACCTCAGGCTGGAGGATGGTGTCTGACAAAGCAGGACGTGGGACAGTGACAAATACAGCAAGAATTCCTGGAAGAGAAGGATGGCAATGGCAGGAGCACTAGTCCTGTCATATGGATTAACATGATACATTTGTTAGCATGCATTGATATAGACCAGAGGTGTCTGCACAGCTGTTAACATACTTCTCGAGCTTGCACAGAGAACAAACTTGGCTCTTGAACTTCTGTGAGAGTAAGGAAAATGTCTCTGTATGCATTAACTGTATATCTTAAGATAATCCCTTTGATCTGTGATTCTGTGATCATAGCACAGGATATTGTTTCCAAGAGGAAGAAATACAAAATGTCTTGCCTATTTTAAAACTGAAGATCTGCAATAATAAGGAAATACAAACAGCTCCAAGTGCACCCTAATGCACTATTACACTTAATTTTAAATGCAACTATGTAGGAAATTCACCATACTTTTCCTATAGTATACGTACTTATCTGCAGTATATGTACTTATAGATCAAAAATACCCATGATTCAGTGTTAAAAGGTTTTACCAGCTTCACTTTTTATACAAGATTACCTTACCTGCACATAAAAAAACCAGCCCAAATATTTCACTTTTTGCTATCAAACTGTGATGAAAAATCTCAGTGGACAATATCTGAACATACGTAAAATGTCCTTACTAATAATTGAAATAAACAACCAACCAACAACAAAAAACCAACCTTGTAACTTGTGCTCCCTTGAAGAGATCTATGTCCCACTGAACTTCTAAAAAAAGGTGAGTGCCTAAATACTAGCTCAGATACTGTGCTATTCTGTTTCTAGTGTGAGAATTAGAATGCTATATGAAAACTTTTACTGAATTTATGATAGAGTATTGACTACCAATGTAGAGTGCACAACATAGGAAACAGAAGCAGCATTTGACTGTGTAACTCATTCTTACTCAAATATCTTTTTCACAAAAGGACTAATCAATAGCTCAGAAGAGAATATCAATTGTTTATGTAAATTAACTCAGCCTTAGTCTCTTTTAGTTTTAGAAATAATTTAACATAATTAATTAGTAACGTTCCAAAACAAGGACTTATAAAGGGAGTTGACAGAATGCATGCCAATGAATACTAGTGGAATTCAAAGGATTTTCTCTGACAGAAACTGATAATCCTACCATCTTTAGAGGCAGGGTTATATACAGAGACAGAATTGCACTGCCAGTACCTTATAATAACAGCCAAACTGAATAGCAGGGGATCAGAGAGCCACCATATGCAGGAGAGGGGCCTGAAAGTGAAGAAAAGAAAAAAGCTACCTGATGTCTTTCTAGTAACCATGCTTTCATAGAGAAGACTTAAGGCTGATGGTTGCACAGACTTTTTGGACCCCAAAAGAGAATGTGCAGGGGGTCGATGATCCACATTTTCTTCCCTTTAGCAAACAGTATCCATTAGACAAGTAGGGACCAAGGGATCAAAGGGCTCATTCTCTCCATTCATCATACTTCAATAAGGCAACAAGAACTGCTTATCTGGAGCAGTCAGAAGGAGGCAGAGTGAGTAAAAAATACTTCACATATAGATAGAAACAGCTTTTCCTTGGTTGAAGGAGTACTTTAAAGCATGGGACAAGGAGTATTGCAGACCTCTAGTCTTTTGCATCCTTCTCACTTTTTAATCTAAGGAGGTCAGAACACAGGTTTTATAAAAACAAATCCTCCATCTCCAGTGAGGTCTGATTCAAGCAAAATCTCAGAACCTTACTGCTAAAAGGCAATAGTGCAGCAAGAGAGAGTGTGTCCGAGCCCTTCCCTCCCACACACATATCCCCAGAGCCAGAAGCACTGAGGCATACACAGCATAGGCAGGGACAAGAATAACGATGAACAAACCCCCACATGTACATGAGCAGCCCCAAGGGAGCACAGGTGACCAGGACTGTGGCAAAAAGCATGTAGAATCAGAGCATGATGCTGCAGCCAGGGCATGGCATGGCAGTTCACTCTACAGTATGCTCAGGCAGGGCATGCAGGAGGACATGTCACCCTCCTAGCTCAAGAGGTAAATTGAACGAGTGGTTGTTACCTGCCCAGCTTGAAAAGACCTAGTTAAAGTTTCCACTTGGCCAAAAGCTGTCACCAGAAGGAATGTGGTGACCCAGACAGAGCTTCCATGTAAACTTGCTACAGGGAGTCCCTGAACCTGCTAGTGGAGCCAGAGGGCAGCAGAAATAACAGCTATGTGAAGTGTGACCAGGTGGATGATTTGCTCAGCCTGGTGGCAGAGTTAAAAGAGGAAGTGGAAAGCTTAAGGAGACTGTGAAAGGGAGGTTGACTCTTGGAGCCACACTTAACCACCCCTGAGACAAATGCAGCAGATGGACACTTCACAAGTAGGAGAGGATCCCCTAGCCTCTCACCACGAGGCATAAGGAGGAGACCTAAAAGACAAGGATACAGGTCCCTGCTCAGGTCAGCAGCTGAATCCCCTCCCAGCCCCTCACCTTCCCAGATGCCCTTACACAACAGGTATGAGGCTCTGGAACTTGAGGGCAAGGAAAATGATGATGTGGATAAAGTTCCATCCAGGGGGTTGCCTAGGGCAAACTAGTCAACCCCATGCATTACAACTGCCTCCACAAAGGGAAAAAGAAGGGTGCATCTTGTAGATGACTCCTTTTTGAGTGGAACAGAGGGCCTGATATGTCGACTGGACCCATCCCACAGGGAAGCTTGCTGTCTCACTGGGGCCCAGGTAAGAGGCATCATTAAGAAACTCCCTGGTTTCAGCTACTTCAGGTTGGCAGCCATAAATATGCAGAAGTCCAAGGCTGATCAAAAGGAACTTCAGGGAACTGGAGTGATTTGTTGAAGGAACAGGAGTACAGGTAGTGTTTTCCTCAGTCCCTTCAGTAGCAGGGATGAATACTGAAAGGAACATGAAAACTCACCCAATTAACATGTGGATCAGAGGCTGGTGCCATTGAGGGAATTTTGTTTTTTTCAATCATGGGGTGGTTTACTTGGCACCAGGCCTGCTGGTGACAGATGGGGTTCCCCTGTCTCAAAGGGGGAAAAGGATTATAGCCCAGGAGTTGGTAGGGATGATTGAGAAGGCTGTAAACTATGTTCAGAGGCAAAGGGGATAAAACCAGACTCACTACAGATGAGCCTAAGGGTGGCATGCCAGTGTTGGAGGTGAAATCAATAAACCAACTGAAATGCAACTATACCAGGAGCATATCAACAAACAGAAGGAGCTGGAAGCCATTGTGCAGCAGGAAAAATATGACACGGTTGCCATCATGGAAATATAGTAGGATGACTGTCATGACTGGAGTGCTGCAATGGATGGCTGTAAGCTCTTCAGAAGGGGTAGGCAAGGAAGTAGAGGCAGTGAGGCAGCTCTGTACAACAGGAAGTGTTTTGGTTGTATAGAGCTCAGTGATGGTGACAAAAAGGTTAAGAGCTTATGAGTAAGGACTGGGGAAGGCCAACAAAGCAGATATCTTGGTGGGAGTCTGCCACTCAACCAAGATCAAGACCAGCATTCTATTAGTAGCTGGCATAAGTCTTAACAACTGTTAGCCCTTGTTCCTGTGCAGAACTTCAGCTTACCAAATGTCTGCTGGAAATACAACACAACAGAGATATAATAACTTGAGATATAGTATAGCAGACAGGAAACAGTTTGGGAGGTACCTTGAGTGTGTGGAAGATAACTTCCTGACATGGCTGGTAAATGAGCCTACCGGGGAGGTGCCCCTCTACGCCTGGTGTTTACGAACAGGTGGCAGATGTGGTGGTTGGAAGCTGTCTTGGACATAGCGACCATGAAATGAGTGTTCTTTTCTTAGTAAAGTAAGGAGCGGAGTCAGCAAAACTTCTATCTTGGACTTCCAAAGGGTGGACTTTGGCCTGTTTAGGACACTGGCTGAAAAAGTCCCTTAGGAGATAGTCTTGAAGGGCAACAGTGTCCAGGAAGACTGGACCTTCTTCAAAAAGGAAATCTTAAAGGTGCAAGAGCAGGCTGTCCCTGTGTGCTGAAAGACAAGCCCATGGGGAAGTAAACCAAAATGGCTGAACAGGGAGCTTTCAATGGGACTCAGGGAAAATAAGAGTTTACTACCTTTGGAAGAAGGGACTAGCAACTCAGGGAGACTACAAGGATATCATTAGGTCATGCAGAGAGAAATTTAGAAAGGCAAAGTCCCAGTTAGAACTTCATCTGGTGACTGTAGTAAAAGATAAGAAAAAAAAGTTTTACAAATACCTTAACAACAAAAGGAGGGCCAAGGAGAAACTCCATCCATGATTGGGTATGGGGGGAAACATTATCACTAAGGATAAGAAAAAGGCTGAGGTACTTAATGCCTTCTTTGCTTTAGTCTTTAACTGTCAGACCACTTATCCTCAGGGTAGTCATGCCCCTGAGATGGAAGGCAAGGACAGGGAGAGTACTGTGTACAGTTCTGGGCTCCTCAGCATAAAAAAGATGTGGATCTCTTGGAGCAGGTCCAGAGGAGGGCCACAAAGATGATCAAAGGACTGGAGCACCTCCCCTACGAGGACAGGCTGAAGGAATTGAGGTTATTCAGCCTGGAGAGGAGAAGGCTTAGAGGAGACCTTATAGCGACCTTTCAGTACCTGAAAGGGGATTATAAGGCAGAAGGAGAGAGACTTTTCCCCTGGTCTGATTGCAACAGGACACGAGGGAATGGCTACAAGCTGAAGGAGGGGAACTTTAGTCTGGAGATTAGAAGGGGGTTCTTTACCCAAAGGATGGTGAGGCACTGGAACAGGTTGCCCAGAGAGGTTGTGGCTGCCCCACCCCAGCAGTGTTTAAGGCCAGGCGGGATATGGCCCTGGATGACCTGGTCTAGTGCATGTGGCATCCCTGCCCATGGCAGGGGGGTTGGAACTAGATGATCTTTAAGGTCCCTTCCAACCTGAGCCATTCTATGATTCTATGATAATCCACAAGGAAGAAGTTAGTGACCTGATACTCCACCTAGACGCTCACGAGTCTATGAAGCCAGATGGCATACACTCAGGGGTAGTGAGGGATCTGGCAGATGAGCTCACCACTGTCATTTATCAACAGTCTCGGTTAACTGGAGAGGTCCCAGATGACTGGAGGCTAGGCAGTGTGACTCTTATCCACAAGAAAGGTCAGAAGGAGGATCCAGAGAACTACAGGCCTGTCAGCCTGACCTTGGTACTGAGGAAGGTTATGGAGCAGACGATGGTGAGTGCAGTCATAACCAGGGGACCAGGCCCAGGCAGCATGGGTTCATGAAAGGCAGGTCCTGCTTGAACAGCGTGATCTACTTCTATGACCAGGTGACCTGCCTAATGGTGGAAGGAAGGCCTGTGGATGTAGATCTCCTAGACTTCAGTAAAGCCTTTGGCACTGTCTCCCACAGCATTCTTCTGGAGAAGCTAGCAGCTTATGGCTTGTACAGGTATACTCTTTGCTGGGTAAGAAGCTAGCTGGATAGCCAAACACAGAGAGTTGCAGTAAATGGAGTTAAATCCATATGGTGACTAGTCACACGTGGTGTTCCCCAGGGCTCAGTATTGGGGCAGGTCCTGTTTAATATCTTCATCTGCATCCTCAGTAAGTTTGCAGATGACAAGTTGGGCAGGAGGTTGATCTGCTTGAGCATAGGGAGGCATCTGGACAGTCTGGATTGACGGGCCAAAGCCAATGGTGTGAGGTTCAACAAGGCCAAGTGCCAGCTCCTGCATTTTTATCACAACAACCCCACAGAATACTACAGGCTTGGGGAAGAGTGCCTAGGAAGCTGCCTGGCAGAAAAGAACCTGAAGGTGCTGGTCAACAGCTGGATAAACATGATCCAGCAGTGTGCCCACATGGCCAAGAAGGCCAACACCATCCTGGCTTGTATCAGAAACAGTGTGGCCAGCAGGACTAGGGAAGTCCTTGTGTCCCTGTACTTAGCACTGGGGAGGCTACACCTTGAATACTGTGCTCATTTTTGGGCCCCTTACTACAAGAAAGACATTGGGTCTAGACCTGGTCTAGTGAGTGCCATCACTGACCATGGGGGTGGAGCTAGATGATCTTTAAGGTTCCTTCCAACCTGGACATGAATGAATTAATCTATGAAAGAATGAATCTATGAGTTGCTGGAGCATGAACAAAGAAGGGCAACAAAGCTGGTGAGGGTTCTAGAGCACAAGTCTTACAAGGAGCAGCTGGGGGAACTGGGGTTGTTTAGTCTAGAGAAAAGAAGGCTCGGGGGAAATCTTCTCACTCTCTACAACTACATGAAGTGAGATTATAGAAAGGAGATGGCCAATTTCTTCTGCCAGGTACTGAGCAATAAGATGTTGATGTGGCCTCAACTTGTGTCAAGGGAAGTTCAGGTTGGGTATTAGGAAAAAAAATTCTTCACTGAAAGATTGGCTAGGCATTGGAACAGACTCCTCAGGAAAGTGGTAGAGTCACCATCCCTGGAGTTGTTCAAAAAAGATGTAATGTGGCATTTTATGACATAGTTTAGTGGGCCTGGTGGTGTTGGACTTGATGATCTTAGACATCTTTTCCAACTTAAACAATTCTATGATTCTGTGAAAGAATTTTCTGAATTCAAACAATATGAAATAAATCTGTACTTATATAAGTGGTTTTCCGTTTTACATTAGGCTTATTAATGAAATTTGTCAAAAGGTAATTTACCAAATGTAGCAATTATAGGGCAATAATCCTCAACTTAGTATAGATCGACCTGCCTTTGTCCTTGTTTTTCCTTTCTATTCACTTACTCTGACTTCCACTAAGAAAAAATGTGTAAAAGCTTTACTTCAGGTACCCATTTTCTTCAAGTTAAGTATTTATGTAATTAAATGTATAGAAATACAGTATTTGAAAACTTAAGTTACTGGTAAGTAATACTTAGTATCATTAGGAAGATCCCAGGTAAAGCACAAAATAACTGATAACTGTCTAGATTATCACCTTAATCCACCATGTAGTCATTCTATCCTGACTGTAGGCCGACTACTGTAACCTTTTATTTTCAATATGTAAGATTATGACTGAAATCATACCTGAACTGAAGCCTGTTTTATTGGGAAATGTTTGTGTGATGTTAGCCAACCCTTGCATTAGATTTTGGAAAGAAATATTCAGCATGAAATCACAGCATGAAATAATCGCACAGAAGGTACTACTTTATAATAGTCCAACCACTGTTTTCTAACCTTTGCATCAATGGTACTGTAGGAAATGTTTCGGAGTTACATTTATTTGTGGTGTATTTCTTGTACTTTGAGATGAGTCAAACACTTTTAATGTGTACCTTTTCATAATCCTGCACAGGAAGCCAGAGGATAAAATAACAGCTTTGAATCCTCAAGACAAATCCTCACTCAAGAACATCTGGAATTTGTCCTGGACAGTGTGTCCATGTACTTTTCTATCCAGCTATTTTTTTTTTTACCTATTAAGTCTACAGTGGGATCAATAGTTATCTTGCACGGCAGAGATCATTTGCTAAGAAATCTAACACTTTCTGAGACCTGCTTAGATAGTCAGCCTTAAACAAATTGTCAGGTGTGGACTCATGAAAGATTTTTCTCTCGTCATTGGCAGGACCTTTAAGGAAGGGGAGTATTAATTGCACTGCTGTGTTTTGCTTCTTTAGCACTTTTTGGGTAACAAATGCCTCCTACCATGCAACTGAATAGATGTGCAGGGCAGAACTCTTGCTGTTTGAGGCAGTCACTCCCATCCCTTCCCTCCAAGGTGGCTCAGGAGTGCCTGTTTGCAAGTGTCAAGGAAACATGAAGGCCAAACTTTGACAGGAGACCCCACTGACCTAGCAGTGCAGCTCTTCTGGTCTAGGTTAGCCCTATGTGATCAAATGTATGCTAATCTGCAGATTATGCCATCTTCATTTGTGCCTTGAGCTACCAAACAACAACTCATGCAGCGTTCTTTTAGAAACAGGAAACAGTTTTTCTTAAAAGGTATGCCTCAATATGTCAGAAAATCTTAGAAAAAAATAAGTGAGCAGTTTATTTCTGCCTGCCTACATACAGGACCTGCTCTTGTTGCTATGTTTTACATTTTCTCAGACCCTTACAAGCACAGTGGTTTGTTTGTTTTTGGTTTTTTTTCTTATCAAAGGAAGCACAAATTCAACACCAGGTTTTACGCTGTGGGCTTTAAGCCAAGAAAATTTTTGAAACACTCTGTGAATTGTAACAACAAAAAAGATTATGGTTTTTCCTTCTGCAAATCTGAGTCAAAATCTTTCGCTATGTTACAAGCTAACATGAACATGGGACTCTGGTCCTGTTTTTCCTCTTTTGCATACATCACAGAGCTGTTGCAAAGCAGCATGATTTGCAAACAAATGCCGGAAAAGAAGAGCAGTTTGTAAATGGCAGGATATGCCTGTAATGTAATGCCCTGAAGAAGGGACAGTAAGTGGGCAAGGAGGATGGAGGCACAGTCAGAAGGATGTAGAAAGTAATTGCTTGTTCTGTGCCTTCCATAGTAAATGTTTAGACCTTTTGACCAGTGAATAACCAATTTCACTTTAAGTTTTATTTTTTTAATCCTTTAGTCAACATCTGAACCTGTGCAATCTCTGCTGGCAGCAAATACTTGAAACTGTTTTGGACTACAGAAATCATAGAGAATTTCCTTTCAAATTCTGCATGGTAGCAGTTAACTACTGCAAACATGAAGTCATGTGACCTTTGTGCATCTGGACACTAAAACATACCTGTTAGCAATTTGCCTGAGAGCATAAGTGCTTTGCATTTATCCAGGCAAACTATGAGACTCATGTCTGGCCCTCCTGAAGCAAAGCATGTATTGAAGTTGATGGGCAGTCAAAAGTGACTGTAGCTTTTAAAAAATATAAGGGGAAAATTAGATTCTGCATTCTTCAATTTATTTGACTCTGAAAGATCTGAACTTGATAATATGCATGTAACTATTAGGCCCAATACGCAAACCTTTTCAAGATTCCCATCTTTCAGCTGATTTCAGCTATGCATCTGAAATATACTGGGATGGGAATCTGGAACCCACAAGAGCAGAACAGTTCTGATGAGAAGTAAATTGTATTTGGTAAGGAGTAAACGGTATTTTATGGGAAGTTTAGAGGGAAGAAAAAATACCACAATGAGCAATTTTTAGTCATCTTCCCACCACCAAAACTTTCCCTCTCAGAATCTTACACTCACCAGTGGAGAACAAGCTCAATTCATGGGAATGGCTCTACTTATTTCTTACCCACCAAGGTGAATTAAAGGCTGCTACAAATATGTTTCAAACCTTTACAACATTATATTTCCTTGTAAGTTATCACTGGTGTTGCCACGGGAATGGTATACAATGGTGAATGAGGTTCAGAGAGTAAAGTCTCCGAGCAACATAGCATGAACAAGTTTGACAACTGTGTTGCACCCTTCCCTATAGCTACCACTTGTCAATTGTTTCTATAAAAATGCAAAGCAAGTACAGGACTGCATCTCGTGTCAATAGCTAATGGTGAAGACAGAATATACTAAATATTTTCTTTAAAAAGCTGTTACCCAGAACCAAGTAAATAAATCAGATGGGATTGGCTCAGAAGCAACAGTTAGCAGCAGGATGACCCAGTTTCTGGAGAAACGACCACTCTCTTCATATTGCAGAATCACATCGAGACACACCTGGGATATAGCTTCTTGGAAATCAAGCTGCTCATGATAGACCCACGGGCAGGGTGGAAGTCATGTGCCTCAAACCAGCTCTGACAAACCTTTGTTAGCCTGTAGGCAAACACCATGCACAAATACTTTCACTGAGGATCTCTCCTTCACCTGCTATTAGGTCTTCAGACTGTATTGCTGTCTTGCTCCATTGTATCTGAAAAAATACATAAATGACTGACACATAGAATAAAGTAGCATCTAGTGATACTCAGACATATGCAGAAATTTAAACACGCCTTTAAATGAAGGTGATAGATCCCACTGTCATTACAGCCTGGACAGCTGATTGTGTTCTGTTCCCTGTCTTGCTTTCCACTGCACAGGTTTAAACAAGTCTTACACTTCCCTTTAGCAAAGGTGTAGGCACTCCTCAATCAGCGATAAATTTCTCCAGGAAGAAGCAAACCCTTTGTAGCACAGTTATCTGTGTTTACATAGTTACACAACTTAATTATTGACCACAGCAGCATTTCTTTCAGGAGATTATCTTTCTTACACAGACTCCCTTTCTCCTGCAGGATTGTGTCATGTTGTGTACTAAGAGGTCTTCTGCCAACCTGGGACACGGGATTTCTTGCGCTTGGATAGCAGGAGGCTAGTGAATGACCCACAGTTTCTTAGGGCTTCAGTTTCTTTTCCACCTCCTTAGAAGCAAATGTCTCAAAGCATCTCCACGGAAGACTGTTCCATTGCTCTTCCTGCTTCTCTGCTTATATTACACAGTTTTCTTCTCAAACTCTTTCAGTACAGAAGGGTGCAGTTTCATCCCCTGTGATTCTGTGAAGTTTAGATCTATTTTAAGAAAACAGAGTGTGGAAAGTTTGCTGTAAATAGAAAGGCACTGAGTTCACTGATAGTGAACAACTTTACAGTTGTAAAGTATTTGTCCCAAAACAAGACTGGCTTTCACAGGAGGAAAGAACAAGGTGACTCATCTTTGAAAGGTAAATGTTGACGCGGAAGGAAACGGACTCTGCACACCGATAAATGTGATCTCGCAAAAGCCACTTTATTCAAGATGTCCATAGCCTTTTATATGTTTTTACCCAGTGATGTTTCTCAAGCCTATTGTTGATTGGCGAACTGTGATTATTAGTACATATTTCATTGGTTATAAGTTGCTGTTCACGTGCTGTGCATGAGGACTTTTAGTTAAGATTATTGAAATTGCTTAGTTCTACTTTTGTATCATATTGTTGCTTCTAGCTGCCAACTTCCTTGCTATTCTGCATGTAGTCCCCCTCAGTAACCTTGAGCAAAGAACATGAAGTTTTAAGTTTGAAATCCAAGCAATGCTATACAGTCAGGATTGCTCACATGCCCATTCTCCATTAGATAAGAACCCACAGGTAAAGGTACTAATCAAAGGGAACCTTAGCAGACCTGAAATGCAGCATCCTCAGTGAGCTACATTCTCTCCTGCTGAGGAAGAAGCTAGAACCTAACATAATCTACCTCATTTGGAAATGAACTACATCTCCCAACTGAACTGCAAAGAAATTAAAAAAAAATACAATGTAAAAATGTAATCTAGCTGAAGGGAAAAGGAAGAAGTTGTATACTGGACTAAAGGATGCAAGCTGTATAACGGAGCTACCTGTGGTGGTGATTCCCCTGACCTCTAAGTACCTTGTATCAAATCATAAAAAGACTTCAGTTTATCCAAGCCTAACCACAAGAAGTGCTTTGTTCCAACGGCCTTGGAACATCCCTTACATCCAACAGATGTCAGGGGTCTGTTATAAGCAAACCTTCTCCTACAAGCTGAAAGGTTCTCATGGACTTCCAGATGTGGAAACAGGCAACAACCATAGTCTCATATTGGAAAAGAAAGGCTTTTCCAGCTCCATCTTTTCTGCTCCTACCTAGTCAGTGAAAGTTGATACCTGTTTTGGTAAGTCAAGGCTTGTCAGCTCTTTTCATAAGTGTCAAAACAGGATTAATCATTTCTGTTACTGCAGCCGTTAGCTACACTCTCCACTAGCAACCACTGACAACAATCAAAAAGGGCAAATATCTGAATTAGAAAGATGTAGAGATTACTGGACATTACTATGAGCTTTTCCTTATAGAAGGTCCACTGAGGCCTTTTAAAACCTATGTAGGAGGCACTGCTGAGGAGCATGATGTCTAAGGAGCCCAGAATTGAGCTTTGGGAAACATGGGTACTACTTCCGTTACGATGTTATTTTATTAGAAACCCAAACTGAGAACATGTGGAATACACCAGAATTAATCTCTTGTCAATGTCAAAACCACTGTATTAGCCCTTGAACTTTTTTTATGTTGGAGGTGCCAACTTTGTTCTTATATGAATGGTCACATGAAAACATGAGGCACCATGTTCTGATTAATCTGTGAAGACTGATCTGAGATTACTCTTTGCATCCTTTACAACTACATCTGAGGCAAGAGATTCCCCCAAAACTCTTTTGCTGTCAAAACATGTATAACCACTTTGGAAATATGCCTCATTTGATGAATTTACGTTTCTTACCATCTTCTTGAATACCATCCACTTTGCTCATGAGGCAACATTTTTTCCATGGTCCCAGCTTGTTGAACACCACCATTATAAGCACCTGTTTGTCTAATTTCCATTTATCTGCAGTGACATTGCTCCTGTTTCCCTTTAGAATCATAAAGAGCCAGCTGCTACAGTATGCCCTCAATTTGTGGTCAAGGACATCAGCTTCATATGAGGCAAATAGTTTTTCAATCTGTAAACAGATTATACCTTCAGAGTGACTGTTAAATGTCTGGGCAAAAATAAAAGGTCAGGTATCTGGTACTGCCAGACACTGCAAGGTCACTCTAATGAGCCCTGTTAAGAGGAGAGAGGATATCAGAGATCAGGAATTCATCATTGTCTTTGGGAAATAGTGACTGCAATAGCAGAATTAAAACTGGAAAGGGCACAACATGCTTTGTATTAGGATTTTCACAGAAAATCCAGATGCCTTCAGTGTTCCTTCTGATTTCTAGGATCACTGAAAAGAGGAAGATGATTGCAGGCCAAGGGTCCAAGTTCCTTGATCTCAGATTTCATAGACAGGGCAGTTTGTAACTGACGGTCTGAGGCTGGAAGGAGGAAGCACAGAGCTGTACCAGGCTGCAGCTCTGCCTCTGTTCTATGGGATCAGGGAGCTCACTGAGCTGTAGCTGCCTAGACAGAGGCCAGATGCTAGGAAAAGGCAGAAAGAGTCTCAAGCAACCAAAACTAGAAAGGTATGGGAAACCAAGCAGATGAAGAGATTTGATGGAGATCGGCCAAATGCTGTGAAAGGAAGATAAGAACAAATACACTATAGAAATAAAAGAACAAAGGTTAAAATGAAGGACAGTTACACAGCATTAGGCTCCTCTAGATAGTGCACCTGCAAATCCAGGTGGAGTCAGAAAGGGCACACATTCGTCTGTGGAAGACTTCTGCCACCTCAGCCATTTTTTCAGGATGCCCCTACCATGTTGAGAAACAAGAAAGGTAGCTAGACTGTAAAGAACCTGCCACAGCTATTTAAAATATTTAACAAATATAACTGATGTAACAGATATAGCAGGCACACCTATGCAGATACAATTGTGTGAGAAAAATGTTTCTCTTACCAGTTTCACACTGGGGTGAAAGGAAAAGACCTGGAGAGCTGTGACCACACTAGAGCGCTCAGCAGTGAAGTATGTTAGTATTTCCATGGAAGCAAAACACTCAATACAGGCACAGTCACAGCTTTACTCACACCTTTGGCCTCTGTTAACACCACAAATGAAAGTGTGAAGTGTGGAGGTGGCTTGCATATTATGTATAATGCTAGGACTAATGTTTAACCTCCCATAGGCCAGCTGGCCTGAAATCCTGGAACTGAGGTTAATGCATGCACACATGAAACCACCACCTATCTCTGCATAAGAATCCATAGGAAATCTTTCTTGTAGCACTGAAAAGAACACATATTTCTTTTCAGGTTCTGCAGTTGAGATTTGAAATATTTTTTTTCACCCAGAAATATTGTATGATATTTTATATCGGATAGTCATCTTTACTATTAATTTCTGAACTCCTATGATTTAGCTCTACTGTGTGTGGTATCAAATTTAGGTTACCGTCAAAAGGCTGCATTTTGAATCAAGATTACAAATGTTCGAGTTCCCAGCAATCAGAAAATACTCTTCATCCACAGAAAGATGTATCTCCAAGTTTTTTTGATGTCTTACAGCACTTTCTGACTAGCAAGGTGATGAGCTCTTAAGTTAGCACTAGCTTTGCCTTTACAGTAGTATCTAAGTTACCATGTATCAGAATCAGTAACTTACATTTTAAAAGGCTCTACTTAAAAAATTTTACAAGATGTTTGCTGTAATACTCAAGATAGTCATTCAGCCCCTCTGTTCTGTTTTACAAAAAAACAGTATGCTTTTATTGCCCTACACAGAATTTCCAAGAGTTTAATGGATGTTCTTCTTTTTCAGGCCAACACCATTTAACTGCAGTGGCTTCAAGAACTGGTTATTTTCCATTTTGAACAAATGTATGAACTAATACCAATGACAACAGAGAAAATTAAATAAGTAGAAATTTATGGCTAGCCAGTCTTGTTCTGCTCAGTCATAGTGATGATTCAGTCTTTCCTTGTTCTCCTCTCCATGCAATATTTGACAATGTGGTAGATTATCTTTTCATAGGGAAACTGTTAATGAAAGCATTTTCTCTTGCACAGAAGTTTCAGGGCCAAATGGAAACAATAGCTTAACCAAAAGTTATAAGCCCAAGGACTCGCACTGCAGTTATTCTTCTACACAGCATTGTCTTTCTGTGTTCCTACATAACAGCAAATTCCAGCATCACCTTCTTTGTGTTTCCCTGCAAAAGCAGAGGGTGAAAAAGCCTCATTACATCAGTCTCACCTCTTTGCTTGCTTTTTGGGCCTGTTCCTTAATCCTACTGCAAATGGTATGGAGCTCTGAGGTTCCCTTCTCCAGCCTAAGAAGATGCTAGGGACCATAAGCAGAGAAAATTCCTTACCATCAAGCACTGAAGGAATTTACTTTCTCCTGAGCCACATCCTTCTCAGTGGTGCCTGCAGAATGACCTGGTGAACACAAAGAGGAAGGGCAGCCATGCAGCATTGCTCTGTGTGAGCACAGTAGCCCCTTAAATTCTTTCTTTTTCTTAGAAAAGCACATTTGAGAAAGACTGTTTTAAGTGATGTTTCCTTATCTGTACTACTGCAAAACTAAGTCTTTTCATTACTAAAATTGCGTAATTGTCAGAAAACCCAGTGGGTGTTAATGTTTTTAAAGTCACCTAGCACGCAGCAGTTCCTGCCACAGGGAACTCTGTACAAAAGTAGACAATCCTTCCTCTGTGACTCACTCTGGAGCTGGTGGGACCACTTCTGCAGTTCTTCTCTTCAGTATGGTTAAGAGTGGAGGGCATGCTCCAGGCTAGCAGCATTTTCTTTATAAACAAGCCACTGAGAAACAAAGACCATGATTCATAGCCATGGTATCTGCAACATGTAGACTCAGTGTCATTCATGGGAGGGCAATCTCTGAATGTACAGTAGGATTTCCTTCTGCAGCCCACAGGCAGATTCAATTCCAGCATTTAAACCACAGTATGTGTTAAAACCCACCACTCAAATAATATGTTCATTTGCTGACCTCTGAACAGTACCCAATGCTGCAGTAGTGTAGCTGTGACATACAGTTGATTGCTGATTCAGAAGTCAAAAATAAGAATGAGAATGCCATTTTTCTTCTGCTTTCTACCAAGGTAAAGCTGCAACAAGTCCCCTACATTACAGCAGAAATGCTGGGTAAGTGCACCACCATAATGGAATGCAGGTTTTGAACTGCCTTGTGGTCCCAGAGGAATCACAGCTATGTAAGGTAGACTAACATCAATTTTCGTAGCCCAAGAAATGGATGGTGTTTCCTAGCCCTTATGGCTACTTCCAATCCAAATAGCTCAAAAAATATCACGTATGGGAAATTCCTATGGTGTTTAATAAGGAATTACAATCTTTCTACAGAATGCTTAGAACAACTAAGAGAGCCTTGCAACGGGGACATAATTCTCCATTCAAACCAATTAGATGTGAAATTTCTATGGAATCTTACTGATTCCTTCCCTGTTTGATTCAATAAGGCTTTTCCATAGAAAAAACCCCAAACCTTTATTACAGCCTACACAGATACAAGGCAGAGTAAATCTGTATTGTTTAACAGGAGGTAAAATTGCTACTTTTCTTTTCTGTTATGTACAAGGTGGGAAGTCTCTGCTGCATAAATTCCAAGCATTTGATACAGAACAAAAGTCAGTTCATACTAAACACAGCCTTTTTCAAAAAAAGTACCATTATAAGTTAGGCTTAACTAACAAAAACCTAAAAGTACTCTTCGGTATTCACAGAAGTCTTTCCAATAACTATCAGCCTTAGAAGAACACAGAGGGTGGATTTATACCTGCCATAAAATTATTGCTTAGGGTAGAGCAATAGCACAGGTGAATTTAGCTTCTGGTGATTAGTATTAAAAAACAAATACACAAACAAACCAAGAACCATCTCTTCGGAGAAAACACTGTGAAATCAACTTTCCAAGCACATAGAAAAGCCATGTTCGTTTTAAGTTCCGTTAGCAACACAAAGGGGTAGGAGAAAGCTGACAACTTGCTGCCATTGGTGGCAGTGCTAAGGCCCCAGCTTAGTTCAGAGGAGCCAGAGCTCCTGCCAGAGGGTCTGCCAGCAGAAAAACTTGTAGTGTGCTGTGAGAGCAAGACAGGAGAAAAATACTGAAAGCAGATGCCAAGCCAAAAAGGCACAAGAGATTACTTCTGTTCTTTATGCAGCAAAAGCTCTGAGACCAATTTTCACTTCCTTGGTGTCATGAAAATATAATTCAGCCGTTCTCCATCCAGATACAAGTGTTGCAGTTTCTGTAAGTAGTGATTACGTGGCGGAAGGTCTGTCTGAAGGACAGAGTCCTTTGACTGCAAATGCATAATTTATAGTCCAGACATTGAGGAGAGAAGCAAAAATTGGTCTCAGAAAATGTCTCAGCACCACTGGTCCTTACAGATGATTCTGCCAGCCAAACACTGCCACATCTCAATATGCCCTAAGAAGACTTCCCTCTTTCCCTTGTCTTCTCATCTCAGGACACCTAACACATGTTAAGATATGTTTGCAGCCTTGTTTGATAGCAAATACAAGAAAGTTGGTGCTGCATAGCTGTCTTAGTAAGGTCAATGCCAATCACAGATTCTCATACGCAACAGAAGTCCCAATCAGTTTCCCAAAATCATAGAATCATAGAATTGTCAGAGTTGGAAGGGACCTTAAAGATGATCTAGTTCCAACCCCCAGCAATGCCTGGCAAACTGATTTCCTATACATGTATGCTAAATATAGTGACATCAGTATGGGACACCATTATTTCAGCACCTGACCAACCTGACGTTTAAACAAAACAGCATTAAGTCTCGTCCTATCTGCCCATTGGAGGAAAAAGCTTTTAGGATCCTGTCTCTGCGTTTACACTTGTCTTCTGTCAGACTGAGTCCTTGGTTCTCCTTTGTTTCTTTTCTGTTTCTTGTGTTATTTGAATTTGGTTTGTGTTTTGTGCAAACTAGCCATACAGAGAGAAATCGCGTTGTTTGATTCAGTGCCTCTTGCTGTAGGCATGCTGCCTTTCCTAAGTAAGTTTGTGATTTGTCTATGGATGTTATTGATGTTCCCAGAGGTTTCTGTGCATGGATCTCAGGGTATCTCACAGCAGCAGAGATTTCTTTGCTAAGTTCTGTCAGAAACAAGGTGTGAAAAAATTAATTTTAGTATCTTGTGAAAAGCCCATGGGTATTTTAAAATACACTATCAATATAATGAAAAAATGTAATTATACCTGGCATAGAAATAAGATAGTGTAAACATGAGTCTGTAATTGAAATGAACACTGTGTCTGAGCAAAGAAACAGCAAATGTGATTACCACATGCAAGCATTAGGAAAATGGTGTGGGATGAAGCCTAAAGGAATGAAATTAAGATGTCTTCAGCAGAAATACAGGAGCAGATCTTGGGTACAGGCTAATCCTTGGCTCATTTAACTAGCAACTCATTTAAACCCTGAAAAGGGATAGAAACTCAGAACTGGTCACCATTCCTTGTACGAGCAGCTTGTTGCCAACAGACTCAAACTGGTGATCCCAGGAGTCTGGCAAGCAATGCTGGCATAGAGCCACACAGTACTCAGCTGGCTCCTGCATTTCCTTTTTGGCCACCTGACAGAAGGCCTTACTTCTTCCAGTAGAAGGGTGATTAGCACAAATCCTTCGTTTAATGTCATGGCGGAGCTTAAATCTTTCTCACACAGAAAATACAGAAGATTGCCTCCCCCAGTACCTATTCACCAACCCAAGCCACTGATGTTCCTGAAGTGAAATGCTGGTGGCACTGTGTCTTGTAACTGACTGTCAAAACTTAATCAGTGGCTTTCAGCAGAAGTAACTGTTTTCATTAATTCTCTATCTATATGTAATAAAAAATGGTGCAGGCCAAATCCTAACCTCAGTTATGCCTTGTTTAACTGGAGGAACAGTTAAATAACTGTAAATAGAATATAAACTGTGTAAATGTTCTGTAGACTGAACATCAAGAACACCATAAGGATTTTTGCTGTGACTTCACACTAAGTCAACAAAGCAAACACAACAATACTTTATTTCATTTAGGGGAAATGTCTGTGGGCCACCAACACTTATTTTTCATGCTTTCAAACACTTCAGTAATAATAAAAATTAATAAAATATAAGCAAAGGGGAGAAAGGGTTTGTTAAAAATCTTATTTCTGCTTTTGTGATACTTTTGTATTGAACTCTATTAAAAAAATAAATCTGTTCTTTGTTGCCATAGCAATAGATTCCCAGGGTGAAATTATATCACGGTGCCTTTCTTCTAGGTTTCTTCAACGTGCAGTCACCACCCACTCTCCTTCATTACCATCAGTAATCAGCAAAAACCCCTCCTCACCTCCAGCCTCTATTCACCTGTATATTTTGGGGTGGACGATGTAACAGGTATTGTTTTGACAGATGTAGAGAAGCTAAATGAATTCTCAGCATACTAAGGAAGCATAGAGCATGCTGTCTGAAATGTCTCCACCCTAGTCCCCTCCAACAATGCCTGTGAGTGCCCACCCACCTGCAGTTCAGTGTCCTCTTCTGCACACACACGAACTGCTGGGGTCAGCTCTACAACCCTGCACTGGGATCTGCTGGTGGTATAGGAGCAAGCATCTATGTCAGTCTGGCACTGCCAGAGATATGTCAGGTTTAAATGAGAATCTTGATCTCCTAAGGAAAAATGCTACTGCATTAACTCAGTGTGTCACTTCACCCTTGCAAAACAACTTCCAAATGAACACCTCCACTGAGATTCACAGGCTGAGTGCAGAGAATCTACCATGATCTGAAGACCAGAACACAAGAGAATGTAATGTAACAAGCTTGTACCAGAAAAAAAAAAAAAAAAACCCACAAAAAACACAACCAACCAAACAAACAAATACAAACAAACAAACCACTAAAAAACCAAAACCAACCAAACAAAAATTTCCTGGTCCCCACATAATTAATCTGAAAAAATGTATAGTTACCATTCTTTCACTGGCTATCTAGCCCTGCATTTAGTTGTATGTGTGTGTCTTCAGGTTTGACTCACACATACTTTTTAGCACTAAATCCCTTAAATCAAAGGAAGCAGTTAGGTAAGCAGTCAATTCATGTTAAATACTGACCTTATTTAAGTTACTTTAAAGAACCAAGCCAATTTATTATATTGATTTACACCAGCTGAAGAGGTAGCCCTGCATAACTTTCTGACATTTCACACACTACTGAACTTTTTTCACTTTCATTTGAAAGAAGTTAGTGTTTGCTAGTGTTTCTTCATGTTCTCACTACTTACAAAATGCAATGCAACTACACATTTACCAAGAGCATTGAAGAGATATCAATTTCCTCCTTTCTCCTCCTCCAGTTCCAGTACTTTTCCATTAGTAATTACTTCCACTTAGAGTCAGAGGTCCAAGTCATCCAGCTGAGCCACCAACTCACCCACCTCCATTGCTCAGATTCAGGCCTGCCTGTCCCCTTGAGCAACATTTACCAGGTTCTCAACAGGAATTTATCTTTTTAATCTGAGTTTCTTTATATACCTTTGTTGTTCTTTCACATATCCTGATTAGATTTTTCTCTCATTGACCAGCTTGTAAAATATTTTTTGTTTTCTAAACATTGGTATTCCTTTGAAGAATAAAAATTCTTTTTCTAATAAAAATAAAAGTTGCTACTTGGCTAAATAGGCAGCACTGTAAAAAAGAAAAAGGTGCTTCACACAGTACTATGCACTAGGTCTTTGCAATAGCATGATAGCTGAAAGTCAAAAGAAAAAAACTGCTGCATGACAGAACTCTTTCTCCCTGCCTGTCAGTTAAATTAGCTGCTAAATATGGTTTCAAGTACAAGACACATCATTGTTAATGCATGTCTTTAGTAATTCAGGAACAAGATGTTTAGAATGCTTACTTCCCATTTAGCAATGTTTTTATGGATACAATAGTATCTATTTAAGCAATATGCACGTAAACAATGTACCATTCTTGTAATGTGATTATGAATGAATCATGATGCCACTTTTATGGTAAGAATATAAAGTAACATTCTATATTTTAATGGTGAACAAACCCATGCCACTCACTATATCTTGAAGTCAGAAGAAGACTGCATTTGAAAAGCTGTCCCTTTGTTTAAGCAAGTAAGTAAGATCTTAATTTCACCCTTTGTTCTGCAGACTCCGGCTTGCTCAGCTATTCATCCAGCAGAGTGGTTACAAAGTCTCCATCCTGTAGCTATGTGGGCAGTGGTTTACTCCACCAGATTCAGAGTTCACAATGCTATGTCTAGTATCTACAACTCCAGACCTGCTTTGCCAAATCTCAACTACAGATTCCTGCAAGAATTTTCCATCCTAATGGGTGACTGTGACAATCACTAATGACAAAAATATTGGGTTTGGCAATGACAGTAGTAACACCAGTTGTCACACCTGTTCTATTTGTAGCTGACAAGCCTGTAGGGTATTTGCAGAAGTAAGGTCCTTGACTCAGGATATAAAACTCTTCTGGGGCAATTGAGTATGTAGGTATACAGGAGCTGCTTTTCCTTTGAAAATTGCACAAAAAGAAAATAATCACCAAAAACATAGAACAGATTGAGAGCTCAAGAGCAGGCTGTACCCACATGCTGTAAAGCAAGCAGGCGGCACAGGAGACCGGCCTGGTTGAACAGGGAGCTATGGCTGGCACTCAGGGAGAAAAGGAAAGTTTATAGACTTTGGAAGAAGGGGCAGTCCACCCAGGAGGAATACAAAATAGTTGTGAGGCTCTGCAGGGAGGGTATTAGAAAATCCAAAGATCAGTTAGAAATTAATCTAGCTTCTGAGGTTAAGAATAATAAGAAAAGTTTTTTTAAATATATTAATAGCAAAAGGAGGCCATATGAAACCCTCCATCCCCTAATGGATACATGAGGGGAGTTAGTGACAAAGGATGAGGATAAGGCTGAGGTGCTTAATGAATTCTTTGCCTCAATCTTTAATAATAAGGCTGTTGTTTCAGAGGATATTCATATCCCTAATCTGGGGAATATGGTCAGGGAAAGGTGTGACTCCCCCCTAGTCC
>VWZX01004534.1:16910-35121 GCA_013399015.1 Galbula dea | reverse complement strand
AACAGGCCTTATGAGGAGAGGCTTAGGGAGCTGGGCTTGTTTAGCCTGGAGAAGAGGAGGCTGAGGGGAGACCTTATCACTCTCTTCAGCTACTTGAAAGGCCATTCTAGGGAGGCGGGTGTTGGCCTCTTCTCCCTTGTGACTAGTGACAGGACTAGAGGGAATGGGCTTAAGCTGAGCCAGGATAGGTTTAGATTAGATATTAGGAAGAATTTCTTTACTGAAAGAGTGGTGAGATGTTGGAATAGGCTGCCCAGGGAGGGGGGGGAGTCACCATCCCTGGAGGTTTTTAAGAAGAGGATAGATGTGTTTCTTCAGGGGATGATTTAGGGGTAAGAGTCGTGTAGGGCTATTGGTTGGACTAGATGATCTTGAGGGTCCTTTCCAACTGTAATGATTCTGTGATTCTGTGAAATAATCTATCAATTGTAGTAGCTGAACTCATTAAGTAACTTGTCCAGCTTTATCTGTGATACAATATTCAGTCAATTAAAGCGATACAATACTAAATGAATTAGAGGCTGCTGGGAGGAATTAATACACACACACACAATTTATCATATGACACTGCATCATATGACATGGGAGGTGCTTGCTTTGGAAATTATTATTTTGGCCTAGAGCCCTTCCTCCAACAGATCTACTCATAGCTTTCTCCCAGCAAAGAGGTGCTGTCAGGGAAACTGTCATGACTCCCTGATCCTCAGTAGGCTATCATAGCCATTCATATTGAAGTGGAAGACACTTAGGTTGCCTTACCTTAAGCTAAAACAATGCAACTAGGGGAAATAAAGCAGCTAGGGAGGACAAGGGAACCAAAATTCTTAAGGCAAGTGAAGTTAGAGATCAACCTCAGAAACTGGCATTTCAGCAGGACAGGTCTTTTCTCTACCACAGGATGCTTCTGGATTACAGCACTTGAACAGTATAGACTACCTCTTAATCAGCCAGCCAAGTTTAAGACTTACTAACAAAACAGAACCCTCTTGTACTTTTGCTTGGTGAATCCACAAGACTGGAAAAGACAGTTGTCAATGACAGAAGCTCCCTCTTATCCCCTCTTCCCCCCTCCAGCAGAAGGGAAAGGGGATAAGAGAGAGACAGACAGACTTGTGGATTGGAAAATAAAACTAAAACTACTTTAATAATAATAATAATGATAAATGAAATATATACAAATATATACAAATATGTGCAAACCCCAATACTGAACACAACCCCCTCTTGAGGATAACTATGTCACCACTGATACTGCGGCAGAGGGCCTGAGCAGCAGATGAGTCAGGCTCAGTGGCTGCATCCTCGCACTGAATGCAGGAACTTAGGGAACACTGAAGTGCAGGAGAAAAGGAGCCAAAAAAAAGAATAACAATTCTCAAGGGAGAACAATCCTCAGAATAATTATCTGAAAAATCCTCCAGCAAGGGGGAACTGACCCCCAATTTAGATATTGAATATGACATACGGAATGGAATAATTTAGTTGGTCAGTTTAGGGTCACCTGTCCTGTCTGCTCCAACCTGAAGGTGCAGCCTTTAATCTGCACCCCCCAACATAAGACAAAAGATTTAGCAGTGACCTCACTCCTCATACCAATCCCTAGTAGTAAATCCAAACATTAGGACTTATCAATGCTAGAAGCTGGCAGTGTCTATGAAAATATGTTGCTAGTTCCAGAAAGTGTAGTTTCTCAGAGGAGTTTGAAGTAAAAAGTAAAATCACTGAACAGAACTAGTTCTGTTCAAACCCAAACCAGGACAACTGTCATGCTCCTACCTAGGTCACACAAAACTACTCTGTAGGATCAGTGTGTTGCCATGGGCAGTATCTGGGCAAAGGAGGGAGAAATTTAATGAAATTCAACATGGCCAAGTGTTAAGTCTCCCACCTGGGAAAGACCAACCCCTTGTATAAGTATAGGTTGGGGAGAGAGCTGTTGGAGGGCAGTGAAGGGGAGAGGGATCTGGGGGTCCTGGTAGATGGAAGGATGACCATGAGCCAGCACCGTGCTCTTGTGGCCAGGAGGGCCAATGGGATTCTGGGGTGGATTAGAAGGGGTGTGGTTAGTAGGTGGAGAGAGGTTCTTCTCCCCCTTCACTCTACCCTGCTGAGGCCACATCTGGAATATTGTGTCCAGTTCTGGGCCCCTCACTTGAAGAAGGACAGGGAACTGATTGAAAGAGTCCAGCGCAGAGCCACCAAGATGATGAAGGGGCTGGAACCCCTTTCCTTATGAGGAAAGGCTGAGGGACCTGGGTCTCTTTATCTTGGAGAAGACTAAGGGGTGACCTAATTTATGCTTTTAAATATGTGAAGGGTGGGTGTCAAGAGGATGGGGTCAGGCTCTTCTCGGTGAGGCCCAGTGACAAGACAAGAGGCAATGGTTGTAAGCTGAAGCATAGGAGGTTCCGTGTGAATACACGTAGCAATTTTTTCCCAGTTCATGTGCCAGAGCACTGGAACAGACTGCCCAGAGAGGTTGTGGAGTCTCCTTCTATGGAGATATTCAAAACCCATCTGGATGAGCTTCTGTGTGACCTGGTCTAGGGAATCCTGCTGTGGCAGGGGGGTTGGACTAGATGATCTTTTGAGGTCCTTTCCAACTCCTAACATCCTGTGATTCTGTGAAACTAAGCATAAACTTCAAATGAGAGCACTCATTTCATTGTCTGCTGTGCATGTAGGCAAGATAGGCAGATGGAATGTACTGGCATGAAACATGCCAAACGTGATTACTCCATCTCCCAGACACCTAGATGACAACTCCATGCAGACATATTTGCTGTAGATTCATGTTTAGGGATGCTTTGTGTTTTGCTTTTGTAAATGCCCAAACACACTGAACAAATACTGCAAAACAGTCAAATAGGCATTTTTTTATATGGTACTGTTTTCACACACAGGCATGTTACCAACAGCTGGAGAGTGCTACTCCCTTACCACTCCCCCTGTAGCTAGTCAGGGTGCTACGCAGCTGATATAAATTCAACCCATCCCACGATTTTCAAACTGTTGCCCTTGATTCCCCAGTATTTTGAGGAAACTAACATGTACTAATCCAACAAAAGAAATCTCCCAAACTTTAACCTTTAAATATCACCTGCTGTATCTGTTCTGGTTTAGCACCAATCAAGTCTTGTGTTATGAGCTATTTTCCTACAAAAATTGTGATAGTCACATGCAAGCACTGGTGTGAAGACAGAGGTTTGGATCAGCACAGTGTTTAGATTTTGAGATTCCCTTGGTAAATGTTCTTTCAGAACAGAAGATGCAATAATGCTAGCTGTAATAACAAGGTATTTAATATAAACTCCACAGAAGCATCTCTATCATGTCAGACCTATAAGACAGGGAGAATCTGGGGAAGCATTAATGACTTTACATCCAGATATTCACAGTGCATCCTCAGAGGAAACACTATCATGTCAGGTATCTTGACTCACAGGAGCTGACAGAGGCAGTCTTAGGGAGTAACTGGAATAAGGAGTTAAGTGTTGGCATAGCATCTTTTTTTCAGTCATCTCTACTCACTTCAAATGCAGTATTGTGCAAGTCAGACTGATCTTACATTCTGCATGTACTGTTTAGTCATTTCTAGCTAAAAAGAAAAAAAAAAAGAAAACTTAATTCCAGCATTTAAATAGGTTTGGGGCTAAACCCTGTATCCAGTTTGCACTTCCAATGTCTTACCTGTAAAGAGATTACATTAAATACTACTCAGCATTTATTTCTAAGGATAAGGTTATGAATGTCATATTATCATACTATGCCAAAAGAATTTGAACCCAGAAGTGGATTTGCCAGGCAGTGATCCAAGGCCAAGTGTCAGCAAGCATGTTTCCCTGTTAACAGCTGACATTGGCAGAAAGTAGTGCAAGAGGTTTGGCTGACTACAGCACCAAAAGACATTGTGACAGGCACTATCCCACTGCCTCCTCTGCCCTCCATATGGCCTTTTTTAAAGCTGGTTCTCACCCCTGGCAAGTGCAGTGTGAGCCTGTTGAGCATACACAAGCATGATTACTTAACAACTCTTGCTGCTGCAGAGGTGTAGCAAAGTATAATTAAAGCAAGCGATGTTTGCAAAGCATTTGGGAAGCACTGAATGAAAGCTGTCATAAAAATTTAATTACCTTTATTAACTTTTTTTTTAAATACATACTTTGAGGTTTTTTTGTTTGTATTGTGCCTTGGATTTTAGAGCCTTCCTTAGAAAAAGAAAACAGAAGAAACAGACACAACAGGACAGGAAGTGCTACCCCATCCTGTCATCCATTACCTCTGGAAGCTTACTGATCCAAATAAATATGTTTTCGTGGCATCATGTATTACTGATAGGTCTGCTGAACTTTTACATTTGAAAGCTGAGCAGCAGGAATTCTAGTGTGTATTGTGCAAGAAGCTGATGCAAACCCCATCATTTTATGACAGAAAATGTTATAAATTATTATTATTATTAAACATGCATATCACAATATTGAGATGTTAGCTAAGTTCAAGGTTAATAGTGCAATATACTGTACAAATAAGGCCTTTGGTTTCCCTGTAAAATTCTTGAAGTAGTTTGAGAAATACCAAGAAATTCCAGCAAGTGCTTTCTTGATGTCTTTTTTCAGATGTAGGTTTGGAGCACTCTTTGATGTGACTGAAGGAAATTTACAAAACACACTGTCACACATTTGATTGTTTTGGCTTTTGTAGGAAATCAAACTCTCTGAGCTCAGAATTAAAAAGCCAAAAATTCAAAGGATTTTCTCATGCTACTTCAGAATATATATTTTCTCTCATGGAATATATAATCTATATGCAACATAAAGATATACTATACTATTAAAGGTAATATTTTAACTAGATGTTACAAATTAAATGTTTATATTACTGAAATTACACAGTAATAAAATCTTTGTCAAAATGTTTTGACTTTGAATAAACCTTCTCTTCAGAAAGAAACAGTTCTGCCAAAAGTGTAATCATTTGCAGCTTGTTTTCCATTAAATAAATATACTGTAAAGCAGAGACCAAATCTGCACAGGAGAATAGTTATACGAAATCTAAATAAAAGAACTGCAACTGCTATTTAGTTCTGATTGCGGTTAGTGGTTATTCTTCTGTTATTTGTCATAGGCTTTCATAATCTTAATTCAGCTTCAGGGAAAGACCCACCCATCAGAGGTGCAAGCCCTCCTTTTTCCATCAACAGCTTGACTTTTCCCGTGGAGAACTGCCTGGTGAAGGCATCATCACAGAAGGAATGGCATACAGCTTTGTAATCCAGACTCCAGAAGTGCTTTGTACTTGACTCTGGGCTTGGGCTTTGATTCAGGGACATGCTGAAACACGTGCATATGAGCCCTCAAGTAGTTCAGATAATCTGTTATTTGTTGGTCCAAGCCAATCAATTCAATGCAATTAATTGCCTTGCCAAACAGAGGCTTTTTTGGGGGATGTACATAATATGACCTCTCATGAATAAACACATGAATTATGAGATCTTAGATTAGCTCCTGCTCTCTTAGGAGATTACTTTTTTTTTTAATGGGGAATTGGCATAAATACCTGAAGGACATAAGAGACACTAATTTTTCTGTGGTGCCTTCAGAAGAGCAATGCTGGTAATTTTATTCGAACTTGACTTCTGTGTGGCCTCCCAAACACAGTAATAAAATTAATTTTAGACATTTTTTATCAAAATAGTGATTTGCTTATTGATTGAAATGCTAAGGAATGATTTTTTCCAGCCTGAAAAATTTACTCTGCACCTTTTAGCTGAGTCTAGTTACAGTGATAATAGTATTGCTTTGTGAAGCTACAGATCCTGCTTTCTTTGTCAGCAGCTTCAGGCCTTTGTGAAAGGAACTGCTGGATTCACTCTTTTCTCTGAGGGATGTGAGCCCTAATCACAGCAGTTACTGGCACATCTGGAGCTCCTTTTGTAGGAAAAATGCTTTGGGTTAACCAAAACTGAGTAGCTCTGTGACACTAATGGTAATTCAACTATTCTGGTGTCATCCATGGCATCTCTGATGGATACAGAAGAGTAACTTTCAGGGGTAGAAAATAGATTGCCTTGTGAGAAAATAAGTATGAAAAAACAATGAATTGGCACACAAAATGTCACATACAACCCAAGAAATTGCTTTTATAGTTATGTCAAAAATAAATGCTGATCTCTTAAAAAGAAAACTATACACAGAAGAAATAATAGCCAGCCTAAGTAATTTATGTTATTTGCTATAGTTAGTATCTTACATTATGAGGTAAGACATCTTACCTGGATGACAGAAACAAATCAGACAGATATCTTGAAAAGATTTGTCTTGAAACAATACATTTAATATCCCTCTTATCTGTTAACTTTATGTAGAAATGGTTGTGTAGATTCAGTAGCAAAGTGGCTGAAGAGTGCTATAAATCACTTGACTTCCAGAAATAATGTAGCTTTCCTTTCCCTTGACACTGCTTGGAGACACAGATTCTTTCTGCAAATTTGATTTTCTTGTAATATTTATTGAGAAACAGAACACTTGTTTTTCTACACAGAAAAACACACAAGAATCACCTGATATAGTAAGCTGATAGGCACAAATCACCCCTTTGAAAACACATTTGTTGTTACTCATCTTGCTCCTGATCCTTGTTCACACTGAAATGATCTTACTGACACCAGAATCAGTCCTGATTTACAACAGTCTAAGTAAGGAGTTAATCTCAGTTTATGATTTATATTACATTGCAATTAAAAAAATAGACATTGACTTGAAATCACAGAACCATGAAATCCTGAAGATTTTGCTACCAAGTTTATCAGGGTTGGATTTCATCCAATGTGCTATTAGACCTGTAAGTGTAAACTATGAGAATTGCAGAATTACATTTGACAGCAATTTTATTTTTTTTTCTCATTTACTATGTGTGCTATCCTATAGCATTCTCTTGGAAGCCAATGAGCATTTTGAAAGCATAGCAGCAGGGCTGGGTTTTAACCCGGATTAAGTGTTCCCAGACTGCAAAGATGAGTGCTGCCAGGAACAGGCAAACCCTTTCAAAATGGACTGCATAAAATAACTATTGAGTATTTTTCAGAAGAAATAGGAACAGTGCTTCAGCTGGCAAATGTCTTCTTTGAAACCTGCGTATATCACGACACAAATGTGCCGTCATGGCTGTTCTTACTCAAGTGAGCATGACAACTTTTCATGCCCATGACACAGTGACTTGCTGCTGCCATGAGAGTATTCCAACACAACTCTCTCAGGTCTGCTGAGGGTCCTGAACAACAAAATTCAGATCCCAGACAAGCAACAGGAGTAAGACTTCCCCCTTCAGATAAGGTTATTAAATGAAAGGGAAACATTTTAAGTAACTAATTTTTCTGTTGACACCATGCATCTCAGTAATCATCTCAGTTAATGGTGGATTGTTTCCAATGTGTGCCTGCTCCTATTTGAATCAAATTTCAGTTGCTTCAGTTAAAGCAGGGCTGTGCCATAAGGTGTAACACTGTGTGCATAGTGTGTGAATACTGTGTAATGTGCGTTTGAGTAGCGCTTGCAATGCAAAATACATGATGCATTATTACGGATGTTACTCCTGTATGCGCTCACAACCATCATAAAAAATCCTGAAACAAGGAATCCTGAACAAATATCTGATGATAAAGCAAGGTCACAGTGCTGACCTGGTCTAGGGAATCCTGCTGTGACAGGGGGGTTGGACTGTGATTCTGTGATCTTTTGAGGTCCCTTCCAACTCCTAATATCCTGTGATTCTGTATGATTCAGTTTTTATGGGCTCACTCCAGTGACTGTCCTCATTGTCAGCAAAGGAGGATTCTCCAAATCCAAGATGAACTTCTGAACCTGTATCTAGTGTTTGTTAAAAACTCTGAGATGTGCTGAAAAACTGACAATCTAAAGTGCGTGAGCCAACTCTGAAAACCTGTTAAATACTCAGAAGAGACTGAAGGGCTGGAGACAAGGTACAGAATCATAGTCCTGCGTATCTGGCTGTAACACTTCTCAAATAGTGAAGAGTGGACACAGTCTATGGAGACACCACTATACTGCCCTCTCTGAAGATGGCTTTATGTAACTTCACATCCAGAGATCCATTCAAATGCCCTCCCTTCATTTTACAGATGACATCAATGAAGGCACAAATTTTTATTTTATTTTTTTTTTATTTCACCAAGGTCATGCTGTAACTTACTCAGAAAACTTCATGGCTTCTGTAGTTGTTGCCCATACTTGAGGAAGGCCAGGCTCCCTGAAGTCCTAAATCAAGTAAGCGCAAAGTCGTATGATGGCATTGAACTTACTTCCACCTTTGATGAGCAATTCTCTTTCTGAGAGTTCTCAAGAGTTCAGGTGGAGGTTAAAAGTTGTTCAGTTACCTGACATCACATACTCACTCGAGGCTGAACAACACGGGTGGGAGGAAAACAGAGCAACTAGGAAAAATCTCACCTCCAAAATGTAAGCAGTAGTCAAAGATACAGCTTGGCATGGGACCAACACACTACAGAAAATACCGTGCGCTGAACTGGAGCAGAAGTAGCAGCAGCATACTCGAAAATAAGAAACTTTGTTAATTCTAGATATAAGGTGCAACACTGCGGAGAAAATTCAATACTAATTTGTATTTTAAAAAATGTTCATTTCTGTTGCCTGGTAATAAAGGAATACTTGCAAACTGCACTTAAATGCTTACTTTGTGAAGTGCCCAACAGCATCGATGGTGCCAGGGGCTCCCCGCTGCCAGCTCTGCGGTGGGCTCGCTTTGTGCGGCCAGGACCGCTCGGTGCGCCACGGGTGAGCATGTGTGCGAGGCTGCAGCAGGCCTCCCGCATTCGCCGTGCTGACGGGGGCCCGCGACAGCTACTGCTACAGCACATGCAGGGACGAGGGCGGGTGTCGGGGCGTAGGCGGCAATGGCCTGCGGGCAACACAGTACACTCACACGACACCGCCCTGCTTTCTCCTGCGGGTCCGCTTTATTGACAAAGCAAGGTGCCAGCGGTGGGTGGGAGGCGGATACAAACCGCTAGCCGCTCGGCCGCTTACCACCCCGTTTAACCCTGCCCATGGTTGGGGCGCGGCTGCCGAACAGTTAGGCTGGGGGCGGGGGCGGCCGGCAGGAGCGCACACAATGGCCGCGCTGGGAGCCGCCCGCAGGCCTGAGCCGGGGGAGGGAGGGAGGTAAAGGGGAGGCGGAGAAGTGGGAATGCCGGGGCCTCGGGCTCCCTCCGCTGCCGGGCTTGGGGCGGGACGCACCTGGCCGCGGTGCCCGGCAGCGGTGGCTGGGCAGAGGCGGGAAGGCCGCGGCGAGGGGCGAGGGGGTGGCGGGCGGCTTTCCATTGGCCGGGTGGTGGAGCCCCACGCGGCAGTGTCGCGCGTGTCTGCGCGCCGGCCGGGAGCGGCCGCGGCGCTGTCGCCGCCTCACAGGTCGCGGAGCGTCCGGAGCGCAGCGGCGGCAGCGGGTGAGAGGAGAGCGAGGGAGCGGTCGGCGCTGCGGCGGGGGACCCGTGCCCTAAGCCCCTGCCCGGCCGCGGGGACGGAATTTCCTGTCTCGCCCGGGGTCAGGTGCGGGGATGCCCGGGGGCTCTCGCCGCAGGCCCGGGAGCACGTCCCGGTTGACCGGGCAACGGAGCTATGGAGGAATGTGGCAGGGGAGNTGGGCGCCGGCGGCCGCCACGGCGACTGGGTGGTGGTGCGGTTGCCGCTGCCGGGGAAGGGGCGGGAGCAGAGGGTGCTTCTTTCTTCTCCCGGTGCCTGGGCAGAGGCAGGCGAAGCGTCCCCCAGCCCGCGGGTGCCGGTTCNCAGGCAGGGGCGCTCACCTCCGCGGTCCTCCGCAGGGCGCGCAGCCGAGCGCCGGGCGGGTCCGGGGCGTTGGTGATGAGGGCGCCGAGCAGGGGCTGAAGGCAAGGCGGCGACCATGACGGTCTTCAGGCAGGAGAACCTCGAGGAGCACTACGAGACGGGCGAGGACCTCGGCAGGTGGGTGTCGGCCGGCGACGGGTTTGAGCGGGAGCAGCCGCTGCCGGTGAGCGCGGTGGGGACAAGGGGCGAAGGCAGGGCGCAGCTCCTGCCGCTTGAAGTGTCCCCGCGTTAGCTTTCCACCACCTCGGAGGTGCCCGAAGACGAGAAAGGGAGTTGGATCTTAAGCAACGGCGTGTTTGCTTTTTTAATACGGGCTTGATGGGATTTTGGACTTGAGCAGTTCCTATTTGGTGCCTTCTCTGCGTGGTACCCATCTGGTGCGGTGCGGACGGGCGTACCTGCTGCCCTGGGGCCAGAGGAGCAGCTGTGGAATTGTGGAGCTTCCCCTGTTAACCAGGAGGCTAACGGGAACGTGGTGGGTTTGTAGGACTGGAGTTTGCATTGTGTAGTAGTGAAGGACTCCACCGCGTGCATCGCATGTTGGGTTTGCTTTAATACACCATTAAAGAAGTGGGAGAAACTGTAACTGTATTTTATCAGTAGTACGGTGTGAATATAACTTTTGGGGAATCATTGCTGACGTTGAAAGTCAGATCAGACGATGTGAGCAGAAGGATGCAGGTGAAGCGCCTGTGTAAACCTTGATTCTTGAAAGTTGTGTAGAGATCTCCAGGCTCAAACTATTAGTCACACTTTGGGGTTTTTTTGGTGCTTTTGGTGTTTTAAAACTGTTACTGTAACATGGAATGGTTTTCTGTGCAAATCCTTTTGGTCTTCCTTCCACCCGCTTCAGGGGGGAATCCAGTGGCATTTTAGCACACCAGTACAACAGAATCGTTTTTTACTGTTCATCTCTGCGATTTCCAAGCTTAGGATCAGTGTTCGGTTACCAGAGGGAAGCATGTGTGGGGCAGATTGTCCCACGTCTATCTGTGTGTATCTTTCCAGTGAAGGAGTCCGGTAGTGATGAGCTCTGCAAACAAGGTACTGGCATAGGCAGGAACTTGGAAATACACCACTTTTTTATCAAAAAACCCCCAAAGAAACAAAAAAATCCCCATGTTATCAGAAAGTTTATTGATCTGTATTAAAAATAAACTTCACCCCATTTTTGTTCAGGCTTGTTGCTGTGACTTGTTCAGGTACATGATGAATATGTACTTTTATTTTCATGTAGTGTTACAGGTTGGCTTTTTCATACATCTGGAATGACAGGCTGTGTTGAACAGCAAAGTTGTGTTGACTTACTGGGTATCTTGTTAGAAAGACATGTTACCATGCTAAACCATAAATTTAGGTTATGTGGTCTAAATACTTTATATGGACAGGTAAAATGTTTGGTTTGATTTCCATTCTTCTTGGCAAGAACACAAAGTGTTCCGAAATCCAAGTTTAGGTTTCTGGACTCTTTAAAAGCAAGCTATGCTTGTACTTAGAGGCACTGGTATGTGGTTTACTTTATGGAAGAGTGTAAAAACAGATCTAGGAGTTAGTTATTGTGTTTTCCTCAGGGAGGAAACAATGTCAATATGCTAGTTTAGAAACCGTTAGGGTTTATGTAAACTCTTGTATTTGTTTTATAGAGAAAGTGTCAACACAGTGCTTGGTCTCTAATACATATTTATGAAATAAAACAATTGCTTTTGGTCAATCACATAAGAAATGTTAAAATATATGGGGATTTTTCCAAGCAAACATGCTTTGGAAGTCACATGTTAGGTCCAGAACACAGTAGCGAAGACCAAGCATTTAATTTTTACAGTACAGGGATGTGCTAACAGTGAGTAATATTATGTAGGAAAAACCAAAACAAACAAAACCAAAATCTAATCACAAATAGAATTTTTGAAGTTGGCAGAATATTAGCAATAGAGTTCAGTTAAAAACTGCTATTTTAATGTGAATAGTTACAGAAAAGGAAGTTGGTTTTATTCATATTGATGCTATATAAGTTTGGCATGCAGTCTAAACCTATAATACTTTAAGAATTTAGAACAATGTTAAAATCTGCTGTAGTTTTTTCTTGGGGGGAAAAAAAAAAAGGAAATAAAGCTAAGAACCTAATCAGCTACATCTACTTTTGTGAGAAAATACCAGTGGACATTAAAACATTGTAGAATGTTTGACGGGGCATTTGCTTTAAAAATGGAGTGCAGTTATTTAAAAGGACCAAAGCTTTCACTTGGGCATTACTTTAAAAGTTGGAATTATTCCACTGTGAAGTGTTGTCATAAAACTGTAAGAGTAAGCAAATCTCAGGAAAGTTGTTGTATGGTTCAGTTCAGTGGTGCTTTTAACTTCTTTTTAAAGTTAAAATTTCTTGGGTTGCTTGAAATATTCTCTTGTAAATCCTTTCGCTTTCCATTCCTCCTTTCCCCTTTAGGTAGGTTTCTCACCCTTAGGTTTGCATATAAACATAGTTGCAAATGTCAGCCCTAAGGCTTGAAACTCAGAAAGCAGTGAGTATTAAAAACTCCTTTGACTTTAAAATTTCTTGTGTTCATCTGGGAAGCAAATTGTGCTTTAATACTTCAGCTAAGCAATGATGAAAGGTTTCATTTTGCAAAACCAACCTATTTCCCCCCTTCTTAAGGAGGAATTCTTTTATTTCCTCTTACTTAGCTGCAGTCATGCAGAAAAAGAGATGAATAAATTAACAGATGAGTTTTTATTGACAGAGTGGCGTTTGAATGAACAGATCCTGAAGTTCCTAGGCCAACCTGCCTTTTGAGAAAGCTCAGTAAAGATGCAAATACCCAGAAATTTTAATAATCTCCACTGTTTTCCCTTGTAAATTATTTAGTAGTCTTTATTACTTTATAATACTTCTGACAGTAAGTAGAATAAGAAAATAATTTCAATATGAAAGTGATCTAAGAAGAGTGTCTTGAAGGATGTATGTAGCTTGTTTAAATGAATTCTTTCATTGAAACTCATAAAGGAAGTTTAAACGTTGCGTAGCATAAACCCTAGAGTTGTTTGAAACAAGGAGGGATAAGGATGTGCTCATCTGGGGGAAAAAAAAAAAGCACTTTCTAGTTTTCTTGTATTTCTCAATGCCTTTGCAGAAAAAGTAATGAATTATCTCCATCCTTTTACCAAAGTGTTTTTGAGTTTTATCCCATTCTTTGATTTGTTTTGATTTAATCCTGGTGAGAATAGGGCAAAAAGAATTTGGGAGTTTGGATACTGATGGGATCGCCTTGCCTGTCTGTGATTTCTTCTAACATGTCCATGGCTGTTCAAGTTAGTTTGTCTAAAGGTTTTGTACCAAAACCATCTTGTGAGACTTGTGGATCAAATGTTGGCTATAACACAGAACATATGAAAAAATTGTGCTTTTGATCACTGTGCATTATATTACATGCACTATTTTTTCCATCTCACAAATTTAGAGTAATATATTACTTGCATTGTTCAGATGCAGGCTACCTGCAGATGTGTTAAGTAATCATCTAACCAAGAAATTTCAAGGGAAGGCAAGAGATTATCATGAAATAACAACAAATTTAGTAAAACTATTTTTCTTATTTTAATTCCGCTTGCAGTTGCAGGTGGTGTGACTGTGCATTTTAAATATCCTGTTGCAGTGTTTTTACTTCAGTCCACCCAAAAGGCAGGAATTCAAGTTCATCAGTATTAAAAACCTCACCATGGTGAGCATGCAGGTAAAGACCTTGAAACCAGGTCAAACTAATCAAAATATTTTTTTACCCTCCTGTGACTGGCCTTACTTGGGAGTTGCTCCAGTACTGTGAGAAAGGTGGCACAGCTTAAATAATTATAGGGAGAGGTATCCCAACAAAGCTATGATATAGATACAGTGTGTCTGTTTATGTAAATTGAAGTGATACTGTTCGTGGTCCTACAAACAGCTCCCTCCTCCTTCACCCTGACCTCCTGATGTTTTTGGTTTTGTTTTTTGATTTGAACTTTCACATGCTTCCTAAAAGAGATACAGGTTGTTGAAACAAAGTTTTTGAGTTGAAGAATGGTATTTGCATTGCACTGTGGTTTGCAGTTTTTAAATTGAAAAAAATAGGAAGATGCATCTGACATTTTTAAACTTCAAGCTTGGTTGAACCTGTTGAACTCACTAGGAAAACGCAACTTATTGTTAAATAGAAGCTATGGTGAATCTCAGCAGTTTTGAAAACCAGTCGGTTTCTGCTTGGTAGCTCACTAAGCAGAGATGCTAAAAGTAAAACACAGTAAGGTAACCATGCTATCCAGGTATCTATATTGCTTTATCAGTTGTGAGAGAAAAGTGTATTGGATAACATGCTGAAGATGCAGATAAGAGAGAACAGGAAGTTGTGTAAATGTGTATTTACTATCTGAAAAACACTTCTGCTTTTGAATGTTAAGTCAAAACAGATTTTTTTTTTTTCTTTTCAAAGTATTTCATATTTTTCCCCCTGGACACGGGAAACCAATTTCTGTAGTAAACAGGGAGTATGTAGGCAGAACATATGTGTGTGTGTGTGTATATATATACACACACGTATGTGTTTTTGTTTGTTCATGTATCAGTTTTCAGAAACACTGCTTTTTCGAGCTGTAAATGCTGTCTGTCACACCATCACTGTGACTACATTACACTCCTGTGTTGAAAGGAAGCTTAAAACCAGCAAACAAAAAATACTTGGATGGCAACTAGAATGTGGCCTTCATGATGCTTTTCTGGCCTGATAATCTAAACTGATCTTGCTAACTAGCTGATGTACTAAAATTGCATGAGTGTAATTCAGGTTTTTTTGTGAAACCTGTAGGATGGTTTGAGGTGATACTTCGTTTCAAAATGGTCACATTTAAAACCCATGCCAACTGTCTTTAGCAATGTTATAGTCTAACGTTTTTTCCTATGAATTGTCCTGGAAAGTCAGAGATGAGGGGCTAGGCAATGAGAAAGATGGTCTGGTAAGGCTAAAAGCGTTGCATCTAAGGTATAAAATTTTTGTCTATGGTATATTGAAATTTCCAGTGTCTGTTTTAGATTTTCTTGCTGTAACCTCATTTCCACTGCTCCATTAAAAGGCATGTTTTAACATTCCTTTTCACACAGAATTAGAATGGTTAGGTAGTGAAGATGCAAAAAGTACAAACCTCTGTGATAGCATTTGCTGTATTACTCGTACAGGTACAATGATAAATACTCCATGTGTGGAATTCACTTCTATAACTACATATATGCAGATTCCAGTAGAACATGATAATTAATTACAGTAAATTGAGTGGATTGTATGAATATTTCAGGGATAAGGAACCCTGAAAATGCTGGCCACAAACTACTCTCTGAGTAGGAAACCTGGCTGGTGTCTTTTTTTTTGTTTTGTATTGTTTTGTGGTTTTTTTCTGGTTTTAGGGTTTTTTTTAAGAGTTGAAAATTGTGAAATTCAGATTGCAGCAAAAACCATTTGTGTGCTGTTTATGAACAGTGTAAATGTTGTACTGTCTTCGAATCTTTCTCAGAGGAGTTGGTTATTCCATGCTGGCATGCGGTTCCTGGCCCTGGTGATCACACCAGGTCACTGGGTACTGAAAGAAGGTCCCTTAAGTGGAAGATGGTGGAGGAGTTATTCTTCTATGTCTCAAGTCACTTTACCTCCCAGCTATGCCTCATTTTTGCAAACACCTTATGTATGATGTGAGAGCTGCTGATTGTGCAGTCTACAAGAGGCCACAATACAACTCTGCTGGTGGCAATTACTGCTTTACAAAATGTACGGAGAGATTTGCTGCATGAAAGTACAAGAGGTGCAGATGCTTTTTGGGTATAACTGCTTAGTCCTGTTTAGTTTGTTTCTCGCTCTGGAGGAGAATAATGCCTGCTTTGTAGATCTTTCAGAGTGAAGTGTAATTAAAACTAGAGCTTGCTGATTATTCTGTGCCTTCAGTTTAAATGCACAAATCTTTGTAAATCTAAACTCTTCAGGAAGCAGATAAAAATGCTTGTCTTTGATTTCTCCTCTAGCCAGGCCCAGTGAAGCACAATGGGTACTGGAGCTGGTAGCTTAGGGGTGTGCTGAAACTTTGATTCCTTCTTTCTGGGCTTTGGGGTTTTGTCCTGTGTTTGGGGCGGGGAGGTTTGCTGTTTCTTTTTTCCTCCCTGTTATCTCCCTTTGCAGATGTTTAAATATGTCACTTCCTTTGCTGGAGTTGGGCTTACCAAAGAGAGATTGGGCCCTTTAGCTTAGGAAAAGGGAGGCTGAGGCTGCGTTTTCATGAGAGCTCTGTGCCAAGCTCAGTCCATGCTGGTGGTGACTGAAAGGAGCAGTATGACTGTCCTCTGCTATGTGTTTCTCCATGGTTTTTCTTTTTATGCAGTGATGCTGTCAAAGGGGGAAAGAAACACCTTATATCTAATTTATGGCAGCAGTGCACATTCAGATCAGCTGAAAGCACTTTGAAATCTCAGCCTGCATGGAGTTGTGATCGCCTTGGTAAATCTACCTCAAGTTCAGTATGTAGGAAGGACAGAGATAGTAATTTTAGTACAAAAGAAAAAGAACATAAACCAACAACAAGTTAGTTAAGCTTAAAATAAGGAAGAATGACACATGGTGCATTGGTTCTGAAGTAAGCTTGGTGAATGCAACTGATCAGACTTATTCAAATGTGTATCAGTTTTCGAAGGAAAATGCATGTTTCATGTGAGACCCACAGCTAGGCTTAGTGGCCAGATGTCCTGTTTTTAACTGACATTATCAGCCTGCATGTTTTGGTCAGCTGTTGGGTGACATTACCATTGTTTTTGGTGCAGTTATGGAAGAGGCTAGTGCTAGACATGAATTGTAGGGCCAGGTATCTCTAGAAATCCTTGTGAATTACGTTGCTACATCCTCCTTTGCAGGATGTGCTCAAAGCTCTCAGCCATCCATTTCAAAGAGATTGCTGCTGTTCTGTTCTAAAGCGAGGAAGAGACACAAAAGTGGTGAAGCAGTGGGAAGAAGCTTTTTAAGAGAGGAGGCATAAGTCTGGTACATTTACCCTTGCATTCCAGATTTTGGAACAGTGTAATTTTAAAATACACTGGAACAACGAAAATGCTTGGGAAACAGACACTTTATTACATTTAGAGTTTTCAGAGGTGTATCTGCAGACTGGAAATTGAAATGCTGCTTGCTCCCATGAGACTGAACTTTGGGACTTGACTTTGAAATGAAGCCAATGTGAATAAGGAACCTAAATTATGTCAAGACTGAGTTTGTAAAATCAAAAGAAAGGATTGCATGATACCGTCCTGGGGAAGCAAGAAGATAATAAGGATATAGTCAATGTGGATATCTTAAATGAGTGTTAACTCTCTCCTTCAGAGTTTCCAGGCATATTGTAGTCCTTAAGGATGTTGTTCTTTTGTACTAAAGATGTTATAATTTTAGTATATTGGAATTTGGTGGGGTTTTTTTGGTTGTGGCACACTTTGATGTTGGGGAGAATGTCTTCTAATAGGTGCCTTTCACCCAAATCCAGAGTAGTTCACATGATTTAGGACTGCTGTAAAACACCACACTGAGTAATCTACATGATGGTCTGCAACCTTATTTTCTTGGTTTTGATGTTTAATTTCCTTCCCCTTATTCCTTCCTGATTATGCAAACAAATGTGGCAAACAATTTCCACCCCAAGAGGCAATACTGTTGGGGAAGAAGTATCATTGCATGGCTGCCCAGATTGTGTGCGAGCAATGACCAGCAGCAGCAGGGACCTTGCAGCCTGTGGTGTACACTCCTTACTAGAGCAGTTCTTCCCAGTGTCATCTGCCTGCAGGTACAAGTCTGCTTGTTTGTTAGGAAGCTTAGATGACCTTGCCTGTAATTAACCTAAAGAAAAGTACCTCTTTTACTGTGTGTTCGAAAACAATAAGGGGACACATTCAGTGCTTCCAAGAGTTCACAGCCAGTGTAAATTAGAACTGTGCTCATGGAAAGTGGTGGTTCAGTTGAATTTTCAGCAGAACTATGCAGAGGAATGAGCCTTTGGAAATGAAGAAAACTGGTTTGGACAGTAGCATTCTGTCTGTGCAGTTCTTGTTTAAATGGAATGCTAAGTTAGCCTGTAACTGAACTGGTATACTGGAAGTATTTTGTTTACACTTTATTTGTGAGCAACTAATGCTGCGTTTCTAAATTTTCACGTTATTGAAGCACAGAATCATTACGGTTGGAAAGGACCCTCAAGATCATCTAGTCCAACCTATAGCCCTACACTACTCTTACCCCTAAATCATCCCCTGAAGAAACACATCTATCCTCTTCTTAAAAACCTCCAGG
>VWZX01004534.1:1162-16334 GCA_013399015.1 Galbula dea | reverse complement strand
TTCTCAAGGAGAATGCTATGGGAAACTGTGTCAAACGCCTTGCTAAAGTCAAGGTAGACAACATCCACAGCCCCTCCTTCATCTAATAAGCGGGTTACCCCATCATAGAAGGAGATCAGGTCAGTCAGACAGGACCTGCCTTTTGTGAAGCCATGCTGAGTGGACCCGATCGCCTGGCCGCTCTGCATGTGCCGCAGAAGCGCACTCAGGATGATCTGCTCCATCAGCTTTCCTGGCCCAGAAGTCAGACTGACAGGCCTGTAATTTCCCGGATCATCCTTCCTTCCCTTCTTATATATGGGGTAACATTGGCTGACTTCCAGTCTGCTGGCACCTCCCCAGTCAGCCAGGACTTTTGAAAAATGATGCAAAGTGGCATAGTGAGCACCTCCGCCAGCTCTTTCAGCACCCTTGGGTGCAGCCCATCTAGTCCCATGGATTTGTGCTCATCCAAGTGATGCAGCAGGTCACTGACCATCGGAGGAACCCTACTTTCTGTCTGGTATGTAAATGGACTTCTGGGCCTTTGTCCCTTTCCTCAGTTTTCTCTCAAGTATCAGCAAGTAGTCGTAAGACTTGAGGTACTGGTTGGATGTGCCTTGTAGAAGTGTTCACTTAGAGTACTTGGTCATGTGCCATGAGAACTGGAAATGAAGGGACGTTTTCTTTAGGTCACATCATCTGTTGATGCTGTGGTGTTTTGAAGTTGTTACTCTTACAGGGCAGAGAAAAGGTGTTTGTTTTCTGGAGTTTTTGATGACTTAACTGTTGTGATTACAGAGGAGCGGCATGGGGGCTCTCATCTCTTCTTTCTCTGTTTTTTGAAACTTTTAGCTTTGTTCACTATTGCAAGGTTGTCTGCAGCTTAAGCACATTGGACTTTGTTGCTGATACGGTCCTGTGTAATCCTGCATTTCTAAGTAAGACTGAGAAAGCCAGTGCCCAAAACTTTAGATCGTATGTACTGTCTGTGGTGTGTGTTATTTGGTACAGCACTTTGCTTGGTTATGTAGGTATAACTAGGTGGAGCCAGCTTTTCTGTTAATTGATAATATTTTGTTCTGTTCTGGCATGATGTACAACTAAATTATTCTGCCAAGTTTAACAGATTTAGGGGTGGGGTTTTTTCACAGAGGAAAATAATGTTAGTATGTCTCTTGCTTGGGTTTAGCAGTGTTGTGGCCAAGAACTCAACATTTTCAATAGCTTCATCAGCAAAACTGACAGATTATTACTTCCTAAGAAAAAAAGTACATGGGAATCTTGGATGGTAGTAGGTTTTAGTGTTCTTTTGATAACTTTCTTTTTGCTGACTGATTCCTTTATTAGGACCTTTGCCTCCTATTACTTTTAAAAAAGATGATGCAGATGTAATTGCAGAGACAGATATTTCAACTGGTCGTCTCTTTTATTTATCTTTTGGGGTTTGGGCTTTTGGTTTTGTTGTTTTTATCATGGAGGGGGGGTTGTTCTGTGGTTTTTTTCTGTTCAGAGGGGCTTGTTTTTTGGGGGGGGGTTGTGGTTTTGTTGGGTTTTGTGTGTGTACTTGTTTTGTTTGGTTGTTTTTTTCCCCCACTTCTGCAAGCATAGACTTGAAGCATTTTGTTGTGGGAGTTAGGACTTTTTTGGTATATTATCTGTCTGGTAGTATTTTGTTAACTCCACGAGCAGGGCTGTTGAATCCCTAGGAAAAGAAAGCAAATCAGGGAATGGCTAAAGCGCATCAAAGAATGGCTTAGTTCCTTAAGTCTCATCTTTTCTCATTGCTTTTTATTTGAGAGGACTTTCTGATGCTAGTTACTTCACATTCCTGCCTAAAAGAAGGATTGCTTTTGTTGCTAGTTATAACATTAACTGGAGAGAAAACCATTCCAGATTATATCTTATAAAGCTAGGCCACTTCTGCTGCCACTTTTGTTCCTTTAAAAATAAACCTTTGCTGTCCTTCCTAAAGTTGTGTTAGTTCCTGGGCATCAATGACCCACCTACCTGCTGGCCTGCCTGGATGTTTTTACAGAGTGGCTGAACCAGTTTAATGAGAGGACCAGAGAATGGGACAATCCTATTCCTAACCCTCCGACTTGCATTTTCCTGCTGCTTCTCCTGAGCTGGTACTGGCACCATCCCAAACACAGGCTGTCAGTGGGAGTGGTTTACAGAGGGAGCTCCCTGAACTGGGTCACCATGGGCACATCGACCAAGTATTAGCGCAAACTGCCAGCACGGCATAGGAGAGCATGGCCAGAGGGCTGGGGGTCTCTCCTCCAGTTGTGATGGATGCTGCCTCAGTCAACTAAGCCGCACCAAAAATCCCGTACCCTGAGAGCTCTGCATCAGTGCTGCACAGGTGTGGAAGATCATGTGAAAGAGCTGCTCTAAACTGGGAAGCAAAACCTGACTGTCAGTTAACCCTGGACAATGAGATCGGTGACTGCACAGTCTGTTTTCTTGTGGCAGCAGCTGTAGGGTAGCCAGACAGACCATTCTTTGCATGGAGGCTAAAAGGGGCAACTTGGAATATTTTTTTTAAATGTTGTAAATTCCTGAGTGCCTAAGCTTGTCTGCAAGAACGAGGGGTTGTTAATAAAAGCTGAAGAACTGGGGAAGCAGACAATTTGGCTGTAAGTAGCAGCTTGTAAAACTATATGCATGGGCAGTTACTGAGGCACTTGGTGTGAGGTTTGTGTATGTGACACAAACTGTGCTTTTTAATGCCAAGTCTCCTTAAAAACCTGCCTTCAGTAGTGTTTTCATCACTGGCTTAAATTTTTTAGCTTAAATGATACATTTATAGATTGTTTTGCTTGGTGAGTTTCTTATGTGTTTAGCTAACATCAAATAATAATTGGAGGAGAGAACCCAGAAATTTTCCTGTGCTAAAAATGACTGCTATCTTCTATGATTCTTTATACCTGTTAGGAAGTAATGAAATGTGGTGAAGTGCTTTCTACATCTTTAACTATTGTTTCTTGAGAAAGTTGAGTCATAACCTATTTGAGGCCTTGCAGTCTATCCTCACTTGCTTTCAGTGATTAGATTCTATACTTTTCCTAGCAAGTGTTTGGTGAATGATCCACACCCTTTCACCATATTAAATGATTTTTCAAATATGCTGAAAAAAGCAACATTTTCTTACATTAGCATTGTTTAATGTATCTAACAGGTGCAGCTGTGCTGCCAGTGTCATGCATTTGCGACCGTTCAACGTAGATACCTTCCAGAGTCAAAATCTGCGTAGAAATGTTGCCTAGAGGCACATTGTTACTGCTCATTATGATCAAAGGTCATATGCTATAAAACATGGAGCTTCTGAAGGGGTGAAACAAAGCGAAGCTGCTCATTGTGATGGAGTGGGTGGCATAATTGACATCTGATAACCATTATCACTAGACTCTTCCTCCCCAAGCTGAATGACGAACACCCTCTTCAGGCGTGCATCAGAACCTATTGATACAGAAAAGAAACTATTTGTGAAATAGCAGCAATACCATATTTAGCATCACCAAAATCAAGTATTCATTCTGCTCATATGTTTTAATTTTCAGCCTAGGCTCCTGGTTTAAGAATTTCTGAGCTTTTATGTTCAATTCTGAGTCAGATGTGCATAACATATATCTTTTAACATTTAGCAATACTAACTTATTATTTAATGTTAATTGCTGAGCTGCTTTACAAACTCCATGAAAAGTCAAAATGAAGGGGAAAATAAAGTACTAAAGAACAACAGAAGCATTAAGACTCAAACTTCGGTTTTAAGTAGTGGCACGGTATATTGTGTTCTTTATTTATACAGATATGTATTTAGGCATTGATCCTTTAAGTACCCATAATGTGGAAGTCAGTTCTGAATACCATAAATGGCAGTAGAGATGGAACTTTGCTTGAAAATCTGTGCATTTCTCTGCGTTATCCTACCATCTCTCTTGGCTTTTTCCTTTCCTTACAAGTGTGAGTATTCTGGTTTTTGAATTATGTTTTCTGAAAAGGCTGTAGCAGTACATGTATTCAGACCAAATGGGTTTCAGGAAGCTCCAGCTCAAGCATCATGAATTGGAAGTGGCTGACATCCAGCTGCCTTGGAAGTTTATAGCCATACATACTCCCCTAGCCTATGTCTTTGTCTTGGCTGAGTTAGAACTAATTCTGGTCAGTGATTTTACTCTTCAGCGAAGTCTCTTCTAATTGTCTGCACTTTATGTAATTGACAGCACATTTTTGCAGACAGTGTCTCCTTCTAGTACTGATAACACTTGATGTTTATAGTTACTGCTAAGGATTAATATGTAGAAAGGCTTTTGCTTATAATTGCTCCTATAGAAACCAAGGTCACTGCTAAAGTTTGTGTATCACAGTGGGAGTGCAGAAAGTAAAAGGTCACGCGTGCAGGGAGGAGCAGACAGGACAGATGGCTCTAAACTTGACCAACTAGGTATTCCATTCGATATATGTCATACTTAGTATAAAACTGAGGGGTCATGACGGTTAACCTTTCTTCTTTAATGGTCAGTGTCTCAGGTGAACTGTGTTTCATCTTCAACACAGAAAGGACACGGGCTTGATAGAGTGGCTACAAAGGAGGGCCATGAAAATGGTCAGGGGCTGGAACACCTACCCTACGAAGACAGGCTGAGGGAGCAGGGATTGTTCAGCCTGGAAAAGAGAAGGCTTCAGGGGGACCTAATAGTGACCTTCCAGTACCTGAAGGGAACTTACAAAAAGGCTGGAGAGGGCCTGTTCACAAAGGCCTGTAGTGATAGGACAAGGGGTAATGGTTTTAAATTAGGGAAGAGTAGGTTTAGATTAGATATTAGGAAACAGTTCCTTACCATGAGGGTAGTGGAACATTGGAACAGGTTGCCCAGGGAGGTGGTTGAGGCCCTGTCCCTGGAAGCATTCAAGGTGAGGCTGGACACGGTTCTGAGCAACCTGATTTAGATGGGAATGTCCCTGCTCACTGTAGGGGGGTTGGACTAGATGACCTCTGGAGGTCCCTTCCAACCCAGATGATTCTGTGATTCTGCCTTCAATCCCAATCCATGTGCTCCTGAGTCCAGTTCCAGAATCCAGCTCCTAAATCTGTTTGCCATCTGCTGCTGAGTCCAGACTTTCCTAGTGCCTGCTCACAGCATCAGTGGGGTGACGTGGTTGCCATTGCGGGCTTGGGTTCAATATATTTTTTATGTGTTCTATGTATATTTGTGTGTGTATATATATATATAAATAAAATTTTATTGTTATTCTCTTCATTAAAGCCGTTTTAGTTTTCTTTCCCAACCTGTAAGTCTCTCTCCCTTGTTCCCTTTTACCTTCCCCAGTGGGAAGGGGGAGGGTTAATAGAGAGCATCTGTCACTCATTAAATGGCCAGCCCAGTCCTGATCCTTGACAACATTAAATACCACTACATCTCAGCATGGACTTCACACTGACACTTTAAACCATCATATTTATGAGAGACTTTGAAGCATTTTCTTGAGTATTTGCTTAGGCAAATAAGGTAATACCTAGTTCTTCACATTCTATAGTTTGATTGTCACTTAAGGGGCTTGAGGCATGGGGCCTTCTCATGTAGTTGTTTTTACCATCTCAGAGTTTTACAAGAATGATACATGTTTAGATTGAGTTTATTTTCCCGACACCACATTTAGTGAATTTTTTTTCCTCACTGCATTTTGATGAAGGACCAGCTGCAAAGTCCTCTATTACAGGTCAGTACCTTTTCCCCTTTTGTTACAGTGTTATCAGATGCCCATGACAAAGATCAGTGACTTGCAAATGTTCATTGAGAGAGAACCACAAAGAATACTGAGATTCAGTCAATCTGACACTATACTTGTGTTTTGTGAACTGTAGTGTACCAATAAGAGAGCCAGTGAGAGTCTGAAAGTGTAGTTTAGCACTGCTGTCATCTGTATACTAGAAAACTAAGAGCCCTTGAGCTTCGCAGTATATCTTAGTCTTGTATTAAAATTAAAAATACAACAAAAAAGGGGGATTGAACATACCATGGAGAAGACTGTTTGAGAACTAACTCTAAAGCTTTCAACGTGCATAGCTATTGTGTCTCACACTGAACTATATTAATTGAAATTTAAAAGTGAAAAGTAACTGTACTGTGAAATAAATTCTCAATAAGGATCCATGAAAAATTGTTTGTCTTGATAAGTGAGAAATTTACTAGTTTAACAGCTCCTAAAGAGAGCAGCTGGTTTGTGATTGGTTTTACTTTTTGAAAGGGAGGAGTTTGTGGAGTTGTTTTGTTGGTTTGTCTCCGTGTTTGCTCATTTATTGATGGTTATTTATTCATTTATTTATTTTCCATGACAATGTTGTAATTGGTGTTCCTGCGTAGGAGTAACTGCATCAGAGAGCAGAAAAAATAGTGTCTGGCTATTTCTCAGCAGTATAAAGTTCCATGTTGATAACTTGCATTTCTTGTCTCGTCTACTGGCACAGTGACAAGCATGCATGTCTGGTGTTACCCAGACTGTACAAGTGAATACTGGATAGATAATGGGAAATTGAAGACAGAGCTGAATTGTTTATATACGTACAGGAAGCAGAGAAGGTTTTGTCTGTGTCTGTCTGGTGTTTGCCTCTTGCTCACCTATTCTAACCATTCAAAGCACTATGAAAAGCAGAAAGGAGAATTTAGTCTTTGTTTGGCTACTTGGAGACTTAAATAATTCAGTGACCTTATAGCAATCTGTAAAGTTGTTAGTATGTGTCTGTTTGTATATGCAGTAATTTATGTGTTTCCAGAAGGACAGAGTCATCAAACCTTCAGTAATGCTTCCAAGTTTTTCAGTGGGCCTTCCTTTTCTGAACATCTACTGCCAACGTAGACCCAGAGTACTTTATTCATTCAAATTCACATTACAAAACCCAAGTGTGAATAGAAGAAAAATCTGACATCAGAATTCCTGCTTATGCAAGAGAATCTGTTTTATAAAAACTGTACTCCATAAAATGTTTTTCTACAAACCAGAACTCCTCTTTGTTCTGCTTAACAGCAACAAAAATCTTCTTGTTTACCTGACTGTTAAGCCACATCAATCCACTGACTAAAGTGTAATTTTGAATGAACAAGATAGTACTGGTAACTACACTGACGTAAAGGAGTTCCTTTTTGTTTTTGTGTACAGCTTGTAGCTTGGAACAATGACTTTTCAGTTTGTATACAGATGCCAGATCTCAGTGCCAAGAATGTTCCTTTCATACTCTATAGTTCTAGCAACAGTGCAGCTCCTCTTTCTGGCAAAGGTGTTGTATGTGGTTGAGAGTTTAAATCTTTTTACTCCTTTTCTGCCTCATCTCCTTCCCCACATGGTTTCATTCCTTGACCTTCAACTGTATTAAACTAATTTTCAAGAGCATGGTTTGACCTAATTGCTTAGCAGAGTATGATCATGGAGAAATCCCATATATTGTCTGCTGACCCTGTGGTCATAACTTCTTTAAAGTAATGTGTTCCTTTGAAAGAAGATGACCACATTGGTGGGAGAGAGAGGCCTCTGTGCTGTCATTATATGTGGAGGATTCAGCAGCTGCAAGATGTCTCCTTTTATTGAAATACCATTGTCAGTGCCACCTTTTCATCTTGAAAACACTTACCACTCATGCTGCATGGTGCTTCAGAAAGAGACAGAAACTCTTGAATCTGTGGCTTATTGAATCATGAATCATCCCCAAAGAGTATCTGAGAGTGTGCTCCTAGAAGGCTTATGTGCAGGCATACTGTAAATTTTAAGTGCTCTTATGATTTGGAAGCAGATGAATAATAAGAGAAAGGAATACGAAGTAAAGCAAGAATTGCAATGGTAGCCGTTAGCCCTCTTGTTCTGAAAACGTTCAGAGCACATCAGCAAGGAAATGGGCTGGAAAGAGGAGGAGTGCGACTGGCTGTTGTCTGTGCTCTCTCCCAGCGATCTTGTAGTGCCTTCCTTATCTGCACTTCACTGTAAACCTTTGGCCATCTCTTCAGTACTGGTGGTATTTTCTATATAACTCATCGGGGCTACCTCTAGAAAACCTGAAGCTGTAGGGTAGCGCAGAGTGAATCCTCCCATGTGTTGAAAACTGCATTTCCTGCCGTTGTTCGTTACAGTGATGCATACAGGGCTGTGCTGTGAAAACTGCCTTCACGCTTCTGGTTTAAGCTGTGCATAATGGTAACATAAATGAGCATGAAGTGATTTTTCTGGCACCTTTGTGAGGTAGAGGGAAATTATTTCTGAGCTCCTTGTATATGTCTATCTGTACTAAAACAAGTCCCAAATTAGGTGGGGGTCAGGAGTTTTTCTTGCCTGCAGGGTAGCCTTGTGACAGAAAAAACTAATTGATAGTAAGACAGCGTCAGGCATGAAGTTTTTAAGCTTTATTAAGTTAATGGTCTGCGAAGTATAGTGCAAGGAGAAACATTGTGCTTCCTAGCTGCTGTTGGGTTTTTGAGCTATTATTTTTTATCTTCTCCTGGAGGAGTGATTGTGTCTCTGTAGGAGACTTTTCTGTCATTGTGGAACTATTACTGAATTCAAAACTTGGCTGTTCTAGCACTTAGTAGTATCTGTCACATCTGTCATCATGGTTCTGTTTTTTGAGGGGAGAAAGAAAGCTGAGGTAGGAGAGCTCTTCTGGCTACCACTTTCAGCTGAAAATTAGAATGCAAGCTACACTGATTTTTTTTTTTTGTTTGTGTGTTCAGTGCTTGTTATCCCATTTTTCAGTCTTTTACTGCGACTTCTTTAAAAAAAGAAAACAAGGGAAAGAGTATTACTGCCCTTTCAGATGTCACAGGTGTACTGTGTGTTCTCAAGGGTGTCTTTTCAAATCAATTGGTATTTTTCCCTATTCTGCTCTATTGGTCTGTAATTTATATTGTAAAGTTTTATGGCCTAAGTTCCTTGATTGTACAGCCTTAAGTCCTCCTGTGTTACGTCTTTTGGAGGTAATGAGAGGTAAAGGCAATTGAGGGTGTATGTGTGAGGGAGCTTTCTGCTTTTGTTCTTAAAAACAAGGGTGGAGGGGAAGAGGAAAAGGACTTTATGTGCTCGTTTGTGGGGACATACAGGATGTACGGTATTTGGGTTTCTGTGCCTGTTTTTTCTTCCATTTTTACCTCACACGAACACTGTGTTGTAGTTAGCATGTTTTGAGAGGGCCTGTATTTAGTTTGCTCCGTATAGTGGCTTAATAACAAAGTTTTGTTCCCTTGCCCAGTTCTCTTACTCATTTTGAGAGATTATGGATTTTTAAAAGCCTTTTTAGATATCTCATTTGAATTCAGCTTTCTTATATGTACTAAATAATATTATCTTTAACAGTGTTTATGTGCTGGTGGTTTTCCATACATTCTCAAGAAAGAGAAACTCACTGACATAGAGAAAAATCTTACAGAAACAACTTCTCAGGTACAGTTAGAGCTGAAACACTGGAAAAAGCAAGGTAACATAACATGATACTTCTTTAACTGAGAATTGAATCTATCCTTTAAGAAAAGGGATGAGGTTTATGGATATGGTTGTTATCACCCTGTTGATGGTTATAAAATGTCCGTATGTGTATTTGAGTGGCAGGTACTTGTACAGAAGTAGTAGATAATCCACGTGTCAGTTGCACTACATAGCCTTATGCTTGAGTGAGAGCAGGTTTAGTCTACTTTTACAATAGGTATATGTAACGGTTGTATCCTTGCGCAGCGTAGAACAGGGTGCTTACTCTAACAAAAGTGAAGTAGAGCTGCGATTGTCAGGTGCTGCCTGGAGTGCAGCTGCTCAGTAGCGTCCTTTTCAGTAGCTCCCCTATGTTTCAAGGTTGCAGAGAGAGAGGCTGGTTAATCTTTGTAAAGCTCAGACCAAGTTGTTAAGTACTTTTGACAGCTTGTTTATAAGCATAGAATTGTTAGAACAATTGTTTCCTACCCTATCTTCTCCGTTCTCTTTCTTCTTCCTTGTGTCAAGGTTCATTTGTTTCTATATGCCATCACAAACAACACATCACTGCATTCTGTTCTGTATCTTGGGTGTTATCTTTGTTTACATTTCCTTTTTGTCCTTTGCACTTTGCCAGTTATTCAGTCTCAGCATGACACTCACTTCCTGCTGCTTGTTGGATTTTTTTTCCTTGACTTTATCTCTCAGTGTCAAAATGCACCATGCTGTCCTTAATCACTTAATAAACACTCGGAAGCTGGGATTTTTCAGATGTTCATAGTCATGAAATGTCTGTTTTAGTCTGAAAGCAGCTCCTTCATCTGTGCTTTGCCCTTCAGCATATCTTTGTCCAGCATCCTGACTGTATCATCTGCCTCAGGAAGTTGTCATGTGTCTGTAATAAGCTCACCTTGACACATGATGAGTTCTCATTGGTTGATTTTTGTGGGGTTTTTTTGTGCAGTCACAGCAGCAGCTGCATAGCTGTTGTTTTAACCAAAAGTTACTGGAATGCTGTTAATTCAGCTTAAAAATGAGCCACAACAGAGAATCTGGAATCACTAGTATCAGAAGACATCTTACAGTGAATTCTTGCATCCATCTTAATTAACATTGCTGATTATTAATATTTATCTTGCTTATGCATATGTAACTGTGATAGAAAGTTTCATTTCTCTGTAGCTATTTAGAATTTTTATTCTGTGTTTTTATGTAGGGTAGGAAGACATTGAGAAAAGAATTAGTGTAAATACCATAATGTTTTTTCTTTCAAGTGCTTTTGAAAGGCCTCTAAATGTCATTGTATTGTCTCTTCCTTGCCATTTGCAGTAGCTGTGTTGCTTTTAAGCTCTTGTTTAGGGTCGCTAGGATGTGGAGTCTTTTGCATTTTTAGGTTAGAGGATGTTACTCTCAACCTGAATGAAGAACTGTTCTAGAGGTGGCACTAAAATGTGGCCTTTTTATCTGCTTACAATGAAGCAACAGTTGAATTAATCACTTTTTTTCTCTTTGATCCTACATACAACCCCAGTGTCGTCCATACAAATTCCCAAGAGTTCAGCTACACACCAATACTTTTCTGTGATGAGAAGACTACATAGTAAGGGACTATCTTTCTATATTATGCATTTCTATTGGATTTTAGATTTTATGGACAACTGTGTGTTTTGAGCATTCTGTGCACTTATTGGACTTCTTAGCCATTGCAAGGTAGCCCTTCTGTTTGTTTTCTGTGGAATTTGGATGTAGTTTGTTTTCTGTGGAATTTAGTGAAAGCTGCTGGAAATGCTTGGCATTAAATTCACACTTTTTTTACATAGGTGTTTTGGTTGCACTGCTGGAAAGTTAGTGTCATCAAGTGTAATCTTTTTGATTTTTGTCCCCTCAACTTTGTAATTCAGGGAGGACATACTGTACAGGGAATATTTTCTGTCCTGTTTTGCTTTGAGCTTTTATTTCATTTTAGGTAATCCCTCTCTGTAACTTCTCTACATCAAATTTGATGTTTCCAGAATAGTATCCCAAGTGTAGTGAGCCAACTATACTTTATTTTGGTTTTATTTCTTCTCCTGACAATAATTAATTTTCTGTAGTTGGAAGAAACTGGACACTGTGGAAAAGTACTGAAGCTTTTCACTGAACCCTGCATAATTCATAGTAAATATCTCCTTAGTCATGTCACACTGCATGACAAATAATCTCATCTTTTTCCAAAATCTAAATTTTGGAAAATTATGTGGAATAACTAGTAGCGGCTGAGAAGCAGGAAAAAAAAATCTCACATGCCACTTCCAAAGTGTATTTCCTCTGACTTTTCTGGGTAACATTAATGATTAGATATAACAGGCAAGGAGAAAGTTTGTGTGAGAGGTTTTGCTATCACAAAAACTGAGGGGGTAGAAAGTGAGAACTCTGTAAGTATTTGCAAAAAACCTTTCCTGTTAAGAAAAGAATTATAAAAGAACTTGAAACAGTCCACAATATATTCATGTTGTAGTCTGTCTGCTATTCTGAAGTCTCTCTTACCTCTTTTACAGTACTGTCTTTCCAAGTCTAGCTGCAGGATACAGGGCAACATTGGCTTATTGCCATTTCATCCTAGGACATGCAGTGGCACTTTCTTCCTTGACTTGTCTGAACGTTTTTTTTTTTTAAATTGTGTTTTAAAACTCATGTTTTAAGCTGGGTCATTGAGCATTAATGGTTAGAAGTGAATTTGATTTTGTGAGATCAGTTGAAGAGGTGTGAGAACAGGAACAAGCAGTTGGGCTTGCGGGAGGGTAGGTAGGGTCTACATAGATATTTTTGAACCAGCTTCACTTCAAGACAGAGGAGGAACGTGTTAGACACCCTTTCTGCAGTGCTTTATGCTGCAGAATTGCCACTGTGCTAGCCATGCAGCCCAACAAATGTATGACGTATATGATGTTAATGTGAAAATTAGTTAAACAGAATTATGCAAGTCTGAGCAGAGAAAATTGTAGATTGATAATAAATTGCATACACAATTGTCTTGTTGTCCTTCATAGTACTGTTTTTTAAACTCATTTGGTGCGGTCTCCTAATTTACTGAAGATGTTTCTTAAATGTGTGGCCTGTATAGGCTTTAGCTTTGGAACAGAGATTTAAAATTCAAAGAAGTTACTACCTTCCCCGCTTACCTTTTCAGTGTTCCAGTGTTGGCCTTTTTTGTGCTGCTCTAGTGGTACTGAATGAAGGTTGTTTCCTCTGCAAGTCATGTGGCAAATGGGGAAGAGAGTTTCAGCATTACAGCAGGAAAAATCATGTGAGGCCAGAAAGAGAACGTTTCTTGGTGGCAAGTCTGATTTCCATGTGATTGCGTTTTCTCTAATGTCTTCAGAAGAGAGGGCAGTGTCCCTTGTGCTTTCTGTAATTCCAGTACCCCCTGTACTTGCAGTCATGAGAAAACTGTGTTTGTGCTACATAGCGCTAGCAGTAACATCTACAGCCCGCTCAGCGGAGGGTTATCTTCGATGTGGGTTCTGCTGCAAGCCATTCTGTCATCTAGTTTCATCTTATCATCATGTTCTCATCTCTGATCAAAGGGGGTTTTTTTAGAAAAATGGGGAAATGGTTGTGTGCAAGGCTGTTTATAGCTGCATGGTAATTTTTCTTTTACCATGCAACTGCTACTGTGTTATGTCTTCTTAAAGGACATGGATTTTTGAGGAACCTTTCCTGAGAGGAGATTGTACTTACTCTGAAGACAATCTGTATCTGCACCCCGACAAAGGTTGTGTGTAGTTGTTTGCAGCAATGCCCATACTTGACCTGTTCACTGCTTAATGAAAGCCTGAACCCACACACCTCTCAGAATATCAGCTTGTTTACTGAAATCTTCTTTGAGACAAAGCTTGAACTAAACTTTACCTGATGTGGAAGGTTGTCTTTTTAAATTTTTATTCCCATGTTTTTAGAAAGCTTTCAAAAAGAGCATTAAATATACTAGGTGTACCTAGTGAGTGCACTGAGCCCAGCAGTGAATTTAAGCTTAAGTGTGTTATAAAAGTTGTTGCCAAGATAATGAGAAGTAATTCATTCAGAACCTTTTCTGACTCTGAGTGTAACTGTGTGGTTTCAGATGGGAAGGTGTTTGGGGATTCCTTATTCCATTTGACAGATTTCCACATCAAATCTACGAGTTGATTTTTGACTGCAAAGCCCACTGTAGAGTGGTATGGCAGCTGAGCTCTGCTCTCTTTCTCTGATGCCACCAACACACTAGCACTTTAGCAGTGTTTCTGCTAAGTAGACAGTCTTATGGTTACACTTAGAGTAACACCTGTGCAAACTTATTAATTGCTAGAGAAATTTTACTGAGTCACTCTAGGAAATGAAAAAGGAGCTGTCTTTATTTGATGATGTAGCACTTTTCACTTCTGGCAGTCGTTTCTGTTTTGGTTTGAGTTTTTTGTTTGTTTTTGTTCCCTTTTCAGCACATTGTCAGTTTTGAGATTTGGCAAAGCTTTATGGCCAAAGCACCTGTCACTGTGAATACGGGAGAAACCTGACCTGTGAAAGAAGGGTGTCTGTAACATGCAACATACTCTGCAGATGCAAACTTGGGTGCCAACCACATTTTCTGGACAGGCTACCAAGACGAGGCATAGGTTTTGGTGGTATTTTTGTGAGTGTGCCACATACAATTGCTCACAGCTGGTCACCATGGATATACCTTACAGGCTGTCATAACAGAACAGTCTCTCCTGCAGCGAGTCTGTTGAGAATGCTTACACACCTACTTTCCTGACATGTAGGGAGGTGATTTGCCTACAGGCAAAAAGGCAGGCAATGGCAGTGGAAGAAACTAATACATCCTGGAGAACCAAGCTTGCTGGTTTTGGGCAAATGGAGTTTGGCTTTTGGCCCCCTACCCTCGAAATGTGTAGCAATAGAGATGTTCCCTGTGTTCTGGGAAGTGTGCTGCTTCAGTGCTGAGGGCTGCAGTTTTACTGGGGTGGCAGTGCTTTGGAGGGCTGCCTGGTCAACACTCATCTCTTGCTGGCCAAATACATGGTTGTGTTCCTTTATGCATGCCAGGCTCTGCAGCTGCCATAGAAGGACAGAGTGTGATTCAGAGGTAGTACTGATGCCATCTGGATGTGGTCTCCCTCCCTTAGGACTCCCAGCTGTACCAGGGGTGATGTTGGCTCTGCTAGCTCCTGAATAGTGGGGGGGTGGGGGAAGGGCAACAGTTTCTGGCACCCAGTGTTTCAATACTTGTGATATTGACTGAGAGTCAAAATAGTTTCAGAGACACTGTGGGGTAGAGGGATAGTAGGACTGTGATTTGAAAGGGATAGTTGCACAGGCCCCTGAGAAGCAGAAGCACAAAGTGGCCTTGTGGCAGGTTGCTGAGTTACTATTGTCCTAGTTTGGATTAGAACAGAATTTATTCTGTTCAATGATTTTGCTTTCCAGCTGAAGCTCCTCTAAGTGTCTGCATTTCTTGAAGCTGGCAGTGTGTTTTTTACAACAAAATGTTTGGATTTACTGCAAAGGATTGGTATGGGCCACTGATGAATCTGGTTTCTCACAGTGGGGGGTGCAGAGTAAAAGTTTGCATCTACAGGGAGGAGCAAGCAGGAAAGGTGACCTTAAACTGACCAGCTGGGTATTCCATTCAATATATGTCATACTTGTCAGATCCCTTCTCTCTCTGTCTCCTTTCTCTCTCTCTCTGTCTCCTTTCTCTCTCTCTCTGTCTCCTCTCCTTTCTCTC
>VWZX01004498.1:0-20610 GCA_013399015.1 Galbula dea | reverse complement strand
GCCTCTCCCCCTCTGTATTTATACCCCCAGTTACACACAATTGTATGGAATACTGGGAAAACATGACCACTTCCCTGGTTACAAACTGGTTACCAGGAAAAGGCCTGGGTCAAACCATTACACCATGGCAGAAACTGTCATGCTTTTCTTCCCCGGTGATCCAGTTCCGTGGCACAGATACAGTTCTGCTCACTGGGTATTTTCACAGATACCTTTAACTTCACTCAAGCTTTTTCTAGTTCTGCTCAGTCCTGCAGTGTTGGCCCATGTGGTGCAAAAGAATCAACTTGTCTGTCACAACAGCTCAGCAACTGTCTACTTGCCAAGGACACAAGTAAAGGATCTGAGGGTGTGCTGTGATTTCCAGCTATTGTGGGGGTTACCCAGTACCTGTTTACTTGGAGCAACAGAAATTCCAGGGAAGACTTGCAGATATGAACTCTTGCCCTTTCAAAGAGAAAAGGCAGGGAAACTCATTCTTGTTAATCCCTCTGCATTGTTTCTGAATATATTCCCAAGCTCTCTTAGTTTTCAGACTGGCTTCTGCTTCTGCAGGATCTGAGCAGCCATACTGCACACAAACCACTAGGAACTCTTCCTCCTTGTATCCCTTCTTTGGCCAAAAAACCATTGAAATGCAGAGAAATGGCCAAGAGCAGGAACCAGATCAAATTATTTGGACCATCTCTGGGCCCTGATGAAGTGTTGTTCACCCAGATCTGGGTAGATAGCACTTAAATCTGAGATTACAAAAAGCCAAGAGGCTTTACCACCTTTTAAGTGCTATAGTGCCCCAGACTGAGAGAAGGGACTGCCCAGGTGCCAGTCAGTTTATTATGATTATTATTACATTACTTTAAGTAAGGACTTGTCTTCATGCAAAGATTGTTCCAGAATAAAATAGTGTATTGACTTGCTACTCTGGAATATCTCACTCTAGATATTCTTATTCTGGAAGAAGTTAGAACAACAGAAGGCATCCCTCAACTGTGGTCAAAAAACTGGTATTCTTTCATTGATGGGACAGCTGCTAATGATAGGGAAATATATTCCAGAATAAAAGTCCTCCTTCCTCTTCCAACCATTAGAAGGAAGAAGCCTCAAATGTTTGTCTGTTTGTCTCTTTGTCTGTAGCAGATCAACCAAGACTTGAACATCCAGCTGCTGAAGGATGGGTACCGGTTAGATGAGATCCCAGATGACGAGGACCTTGACCTAATTCCCCCTAAATCGGTCAACCCTACCTGCATGTGTTGTCAAGCCACCTCCTCCACCACCTGTCACATCCAGTAGTGAGGCCATCAGGTTGTGATCAGTGCTTTCCACTATAACTGTAGAACGTAACATCCATTGCTTCCTCCTATGGTAGGATGTGCACTTCTTTGTGTTCATGGAGCCAGGAGAAACTAAAAAGTTCATTTTATGGTTAATAAGTTATTTTAAACTATGGTTAAACAAAAGAGAAGTTGCTCAATGTGCCAGGCAGTGCCTGCCAGTACTGATTGATCTGGAGAGAAAATGCAGGAGGGTCCAGAGGTAGCTCCTTGGTTTATCTAGGCACTGGAGATGTTTTGTAAGGTGTCTGTTCCAGAATGGGAAGGGTCAGATGGGACTGCAGTTACTACTGCCCACCAAAACAAATCCATCTACAAGATCAGAGGTGAGTCTGAGGTGTCGAAGTTTTATCTATGAGAGGAGGTCAGTTCTTAATTCATTTGCTAAACATGATTCACTTGCATAAACAAAATTATACCATAACCAGGGCACAGGAATGGGAACAGAGCAGGGCATCCTTTCTTATAGTAAGGCTAGCCAGGACTAGCATAACACAATTTATTCACTTGCAAAGAGGACAAATAGGTGGCATTTCACTGTGAGTCAGTACTAGTTAGAGCTGTTGTGTCACATGTCCAATGCAATCTATCCTTAGCTTCACATTAAATTATCACCAAACACATCAGATTCGATCTAAAATCCATCCATGCTCAAGGATTCAGTCCTTGCCCGAGAATGCCATACTCCTGAGTTCAGTCCAGTCACATATACTGATTTCAGCCTATAGTTCATTCCTGTGACTCATATGCTTCCAAAACTCTTAAAGTTTGTTCAACTAAGAAAAAAACTAGTCCTGTACAAGACTAGACAGGTCTAGACTAGACAGGACTACAGCTGTGCAATCTGAAGGTCAGTGCCAGAAAAGCTGATTGAAGAAAGCACATTTTTATAGAGCTTGGCTGTTGATATTCTCTTGACACTGCATCTCTTGGTGCCTGTGGGAGAGATTTGTTAATGCTGAAGGCATCTCTGTGGTGGTGTCAGACTTTAGGGGGAGGGGATTCAGCAACAGCAGGATTATGAACAGCTTCAGCTGAAAAAAACCCCAAGCATAAGAGGAATCTACTGTTTATCCCATCTCTGCCCACTTGTGAACCAGGCTTGGTCTGTGTTAGAGATGTCCCATGTCAGGAGCAATTGTGTTTATTTGGTGCTGGAATAGTTGGGAAACCCAGCATTACATTAGGTGGTTGGAATGAATTGCCACTTCACCAGAAGATTGTTTTGAATGCAAAATTATTTCTGGAATTAGGAAACACATTGTCTCCCTAGCCAATCTTAAACTGCTGGCTTCAGCATAAGCAGGACTCAGGTGACAGATGAGCTGGCATTTTTCTTGGAGATTAAATCTTTTGCCACAGGCACAACTGAGTGTTTTCCTTCTCTTCCAGGAGGAAGGACCTCCTGCCTTGCATGAGGGCTTGCTTTATAGTCTGTGGAAAGGAGAAAGCAAGGGCATCAGAATTCCCCTGAGTCACAAGACAGAGCCTGAGCTCCACACTGAAGGACAGATCACAGAATCACACAGAATCACAGAATATTAGGAGTTGGAAGGGACCTCGAAAGATCATCTAGTCCAACCCCCCTGCCACAGCAGGATTCCCTAGACCAGGTCACACAGAGGTTCGTCCAGATGGGTTTTGAATACCTCCATAGAAGGAGACTCCACAACCTCTCTGGGCAGTCTGTTCCAGTGCTCTGTCACCCTCACTGTGAAAAAATTTCTACGTGTATTCACACGGATCCCTCATCTGAAATCTTCACGTAGTGAGCTGAGTCTTTATGAAGTCCTGTTCATGATTAGAACAGTCATTTGATATTGTGGGTTTTCACTTTGCAAGGCACAGTGTCATACACACCATGATCAAAAGAGCAGGCACACAGGACTCCTGGGCTTTATTATTCACTAGCTCGCTGTGAGCAACTGTTAAAGCTGTTTGCCTCCTCTTCCTAAAACAGGGCACTGCCACTCTGACTCCAGGCCACAGAAAGAGGACTGAGGGGTGCTGTTTGCTGAGCATCCCTGCCTCCTGGTTAACTTACGAGCTCCTCTAGGAAGAGTGTTTCTCAACTGAATTCTTCTCCTCTTCTCATTGACTGGTAATGCTGTGAGGAAATATTTCCAAAATGTTTCTTAAGAAGCACAAAGCATTAGGTCTCCAAGTCTTCACTTCTTCCTTTGTGTGCCTGCTTTCCTCTCCAGTGCTATCTCAGATGTGAAGTTAGAAACTTGTCTGGGGGGAGGGAAAAGCTCTAACAACACTGTGTAGGAAGAAAAGATAAAAGGGAAAAAGCATTGCTTAAGGAGTCTTTTGTTTTAAAACAGAGAATGTAGTCAAAACGTAACAGAAACCCCACGGTCAAACCAAATCCTATAGGACATGGTTGAGTCTCTTTAAACGTTCACTCTTCTAAAGCAGGACTTTTCAGTTCAGCATTGGTACCATGCAACATCTTCATCACATTTATCCTCCTGGGTCAGTCTCTGTACTTTCCAGCTGGGCTACATACTCTCAGCCTTTCCCACAACCCTTGCTGAGGAGCTCAGAGCATTTCAGTGTGCCTGCTAGAGCAATGAGGCATCTGTTTACATGAGTCAGTCTTGGGAGACTGCAGGTCCCACAGGTCTCCATCATGCTGCTATCATGTTCAAACACAGAATGAAGCTTGCTGAGACTGTATCTCCCAGGGCTAACATCTCCCCTCTGAAGGACAGATCTTTCCTGATAACCACTTCCCCATGGCACCACAACCAAGTCCTTTTATTGCCCCTATTGCTGGTTTTTGCCTGTCATGTGCCCTAAGGCATTCTGCAACCCTGCAACTGCCTTCACCCCTTTTCATTGTGTGATGTGCATCTGCTTCCAGCACAACCCTGGGAGGGAGATGAATTTAAATGCTAACTACACCCAGTGCTTCCTCCAAATACAGACAGAAGCACAAGCCAATTTGCATTTGATGCCTCCTAAAGCCAGACTGGCTTTCTATTAGGATTTTATGTAATTTTAGTCACAAAATTACCTGAGTTTAAGCAAATCCTTTAATTTTAGCAGATGTTAATTTTGCCCTTTAATGTGAGCTGACTTTGAACTCCAGGGTCTCAGCACTCAGCTCTATCTCTGCATTCAGTCTGCAGACTCCCTATTTCCAGATGTCTGTGTGAGGTGAAATATCCTCTTAGTGTTGAGGAAGGTCTCTAGATAGGATGGTCTAGTCTGCTTTTCTGGTGGTTATATAATAACCTTTGTCTGAGAGGTGGCTGATGTCTAGGTGACCATCCCAAAGGCTCATTTGATGACTTATCAGACATATCTTGAAGCCAAATATTGGGAAAAAAAAAGCTGCATCATATCTGACATTGCTGCATGTCTATCCCCAACGTGTACGCTTGGCCATTGCATCTGCTATTCTTTTCTGACTGTCTTGTCTGCAGATGCCTTGTGACTGTAAAAGCAGGTGGCCAAGCCTGCTGCACAGACTTTGAAAGGGACTTCAGGATGCTGTGTTCCCCCTCAGACAGGATGAACTCAGTTGCTTCTACTTTGGCTCTCTGGCTCCTTTCCCAAAAGGAGGCACCTGCTCTGCTCAACTGTATGCTGGCTGACACATTGATCTGTGATCCTGAGCAGAATCCTTTCCTCTCCATACAGAGTCTTGTCCTCAGGCTGGCCTGCAATCTGTATGATGGCATGCAGGACACTGTATGTGACTCAACAAAAACATGAAGATGCTTTTGAAGAAATGAAAGACTCAGCTGGGCGCCAGATGGAACTACAGCATAAGGAAAAAAAGCAATGTGTTATGTCATTATAAGCCGTAAAGGCCAGGCTCCTACAGGAGAGAAACTAGACAAAGCAGAGGTCAGAAACAGAACAATAAAGTGGATTCTGATTGCCATCAGCAACCGGGGTCTGTGCCCTCATATGCCACAAAGCAGTAACTAGAAAGGTTGTCAAGTGCTGTCTTGGCCTAGAGGAGATCCCAGATGTCAAAGTTAACTTATCTCAGTACAGTGCTGATACCGGCAGGGAGCAAAGCTCACTTTCAGATGCACACACCAGAAACACTGTCCCCAAGCCGGCACTGCAGCCAAATACTACTGTGGAGAGTCTGATGGACTATTAGAGCACAGAAATGAGATTTGAAGTCCCTTGCTGCTGTTGGCACATACTACATCTTTACTCTAACCTCAGGCAAGTCACATCCCCTATTTTGCTGAGCTTAGGAACATGTTAATGGCTATGCATCTGGCCCTGCCATTGATGGTTTACTGTCCTGGGGGCACTATCATGTAGAGAAGATGAGGGAATACATCTCACTCTTCTCATCCGGGATTGATATGGGTGGTTTTATTGTGCAAGCTCCTGAAGTCCTCGTTCACCCTTATATGAGCTGTTTAATATTACTAATTAGTAGTAGTTGGGATTCAAATTACTTTCAAGAACACAACAGTTGACACAGGCAAACTGCATCTGAGGACATCATGGTTGAGATAGGGACCCAAATGCCAACAAGTACAGTAATTGCCCCAGTAGTGAAAAAGAAACTGAACAAGGAGGTCATCAGTTCCATATCATCAATTACTAAGGGAGGAAGAAGGGTTTGATCAGGAAGCCTGTCCTTCAGCAAAGAAATGTGAGGAAGGACTGAGAGAAATCACACAAGAGGGGAAAGCTTATAGCAGATATATCTGCTTTGTGCTTTCCTGCCTCCAGAATACACATGGCAGCAGCAGCATGGGAATGTTTTAACACTAAAGGGTCGATATCTTTCAGGTCTGGATCGTCCGACCCATCTTGGGAGTGTTGGAGGAGGCTACCTGGTCCCTGACCTTGAAAAAACTTCAAGACATGCAGAAAGATTGCAGCTGCCAGCCAGATGAGCAAGATTGCTGCCTGGCTGCTCCGATGCTGGGCTAGTGAGGCCAGCAGTCAGAAATTAGAAGATAAGGCCTCAAGTTGTGCTAAGGGAGGTTCATGTTGGATATTAGGAAAAAACTCTTCACTGAAAGAGTGGTTAAGCATTGGAACAGGCTGTCCAGGTAGAATCACTGTCCCTGGAAGTGTTCAGAAAAGGTGAAGATGTGGCACTTTGGGACATGGTTTAGCGGTGGACTTGGCAGTGTTAGGTTAATGGTTGGACTTGATGATCTTAGAGGTCTTTTCCAACCTTAATGATTCTATGATTCTATATTCGAGTTATACTATCAGGTAGTGATAGGACTAGGGGGAATGGATGCAAACTAGAGGAGGGTAGATTTAGATTAGATACTAGGAGGAAGTTCTTCACCATGAGGGTGGTGAGACACTGGAACAGGTTGCCCAGAGAGGTTGTGGAAGCCCCATCCCTGGAAGCATTTAAGGCAAGGCTGGATGGGGCCCTGGGCAACCTGATCTAGTGGAAGGTGTCCCTACCAGGCAGGGTGGTTGGAACTAGATGATCTTTAAGGTCCCTTCCAACTCTGGCGATTCTATGATTCTATCTATCAAAGTATTCTTAACACAAGCTAACAATAAGCATACTACTATTACGATAATAATCACTACTATTAAGCTTTGCATTATGGAGGGTCAAGGCTGGGCCGACCACCAACCCAATGACAGATGCCCCCTATTACCCTCTTCCCCCTCCACCACGGGAAGGGAAAGGGGATAAGAGAGAGACTTGTGGACTGGAAAAGAAAACAAAAACTACTCCAATGACATGAATAATGATAAATGAAATATATAAAAATAAGGACTAAACCAAGTACCAAACTCAAACCCCCCTGGAAGGCAACTACGTCACAACTGATACTGCAGCAGTAGGCCTCAGCAGCAGATGGGAGCCAGGCTCAGGGCCGGATCCTGGTAGTGGATGCAGGAACTTATGGGTCAGGATCGAGGGCAGAACAGACAGAGCTCTCCTCAGATGNCCATCCTGTAAGAGAAATTTCCCAAGACAAGATCTTATCTAACCAGCTGTCTTCCATTTCTTCTCTTGGATCTTTTGGATTTCACAGCACCTGAAATCATGCCAATCAAAGCAGAACTCAATAGCCGGGATGACTATTAAGCAAGGTATTCTTTAACGCAGCGCTGGACACATGGGGGATAACTCCACCTAACGTGTGCACTGTATAAGGAAAGTTTCAGCACTTATATAGAATTTTAACATACATATTCATAGTATAGGCAGGATCATTCCAATTATTTTTAAAAGTTCATTATCCTAAATCCCCTCCTTTTGGCACATGCGCACTGCCCTCTGGTGGTGGTTCTCAAAGGGTCCAGGTCTTCCTCGATGCTGACCTCCGACTTTTCTCCTGGTTCTGTAAACTTTCTCCTTGTTTTGAGAACATTGTCTGGCTCATCCAGGTGGCTGGGCCTTCCCCCCTTTCCAATGGGGCTTTATCATTCCCGGTTCCTCTTTCAGGGCCACTGGTTCCCTGAGAAAGGCCTCTGGCTCCCTTTAGAAAGGACTTCACAAACACATTTTGGCCATAACAATGTCTTTGTTTAAGTATACTTAATCTATCTCTACTTTTACAAATATCAGAGCTAAAGCTAACCAGGCTAACTAGTATTTCAGTTCCCCCCTTTTCATCTTCCTTGCAAATTCTTTTGCAAAAGTTCATACTGAGCAGACGTCACAGAATCACAGAATGTTAGGAGTTGGAAGGGACCTTGACAGATCATCTAGTCCAACCCCCCTGCCACAGCAGGATTCCCTTCTGCCTATATTTTGCTGATAACATACCAATGTTTTGTTTAATGCTAAGCTGTGATACATCAAGGCAGTCTCTCCAAGCTCCTAAGCATTTAATTGTTGTAAACTATTTGTGGTGGCATTGGCTAATGTTTCTAATTGCCACGTCAAATTATCCACTATATATCTGTTTTCCAATGCCATCAGCCTAGGTATTAGAAAACTTTGAAGTCCCCACCCAATTTGTACAGATGTACTTGGGGCCTTTCAGGTATCAGAGGTTAATTCCCTCCTAACCCTAGTCTAATATTTAGCTTGAATGGGATTTTCTTTTCCATAAGGGGCATAGTGTCAGGAGTCCCAAGGTTGCCTGAGAGACCCGCCTTGTTCACTTCAGGCAAGTTGTCCATTTGCCATCACTTAATACCCAAACAGCATACCCAGGAGCCAGGACAGTATATTCATATCCAGCGCAGAAGCTGGAAGATTGATTGCACAAAATACTGATCTTTAATGCTTTGAGCATTACCTTTGGTAATTTCATGATATCACACCTGGACATGTTTACCTGATTGAGGTGGCAAACTAATGCATCACAATCAGTAGTACAATTCCAGCTAGGAGTGACTACTGATAGCCAGGTGTGACCCCAGGAGAAGCTCCATTTTGTGGCTCCCACATATTTCCAAACACCTTTACACCATGTCTTTCTTCCAGGTACCTCTATCAGTTCGTAAGGTTTTGCATTCCAGTAACAAAGTGATATTAGCTAAGTTATTAGTAACACAGAGGGAATGCAGCCCCTGGCTTATTTTTACACCATTCTGAGTGTTTTCTGCCACCCATGTTGAAACCCAAAGGGGTTGAGTATTCAGAACAGTGTGAACCTTTAGGATGGCCAAACAAGGTTCGGTTGTTTCCTCCTTTCTATAAGGTAGGATCCTGCAATATATCAGTTCCCCTTTGGCAGCACCAATAGATTTTGTCCAGGTAGTAAGTGGCATTAGCCTTCTGGATGGCCTCTGTGATATTATCTAACTCACTTAGATGATCCAGATTCATGGGTATGATCCCCCAGGGTAGGGAACTAAAGGCTGATTCAGGCATTGGCACACAGGAGGTCAGGCATGATAGGTTATGCATTCTTCCAAACCCTGAAATTAGATTCAGGATCGTATTTTGTTCCCACTCTTGAGATTTTATCCCAAGCTGTATCTCAATTTGAGTGGTCTTTCTCACATTTGTCATTACCACCATCAGGAGAAGTTGGGCCCTCATTTTCACCTTTACTTGTACACGGTCTCAGTTTTAGGGGTCCCACAGATTCAGAAGTCCATTGTCCACTTGGAGCCTTCTTTACTCGGGAGTAATGAATCCAGGCAGGTTGTTCTTTTATCTTGATGGAAGTGAAAGTAGTCAATAGGGCCTAATTAGGTCCATTCCACTTCTCTTCCAGTGGGTCACCTGAAAAATTCTTAACATGAACCCAGTCACAAGGGCCGAATGGGTGGATAGGGTGATCCAGCCCTTTGGCCCCTTTTCCCAGAACGATCTTATTCAAATACTCTAACTGTTTTCCCAAAGAGATGATATACTGGATTAAGTTCAAGGTTCTTAGCTGATTTAAATCTTTCCCCTTATAGCGGTTACTATATGGTCTTCCGTATAGTAGTTCAAAAGGGCTCAGGTTTTCTTTAGCCCTCGTTTTTACCTGTATTCTGAGTAATGCTATAGGGAGTGCCTGATACCAGCACAGATTTGGCATATTTTTTTGCTATTTTTTGTTTTATCAGGTGGTTCATTTTCTCCACCTGCCTGTTGGCTTGTGGCCTATGGGGTGTATGTAATTACCAATTTATTCCCAATAATTTGCTAATTTGTTGTACAATTCATGTACAAAAATGAGAACCTCGATCTGAGGAAATAACTGTAGGTTTTCCAAAACACTGTATGATTTCATTCAATAGGACTTTAGTTACTTCTCTTGCTTTATTTGTTCTACAGGGGAATGCTTCAGGCCAACCTGTAAAAGTATCTGTTAATACCAATAAATATCAATACCCCCCTTTTCTGGGGAGCTCAGAAAAATCCATTTGTGAGTGTTGTCCCAATTTTGATTTTATTCGCTGAATTAGAGTTATTCCTTAAACAAGTCTCGCCTTGTCTGGTACTAAGTGTCCACTCCCCAATGTGTTTTGTTATACTCTTTTCTGACTACCTTCCATAAATGGGCAGATAAGATGATTATCTGTCCATCTGTGGTATATGCTCACCCATTTGCTTGCTCTTTACCCCCTACATCTCCCTGTCTTCTTTGGAATACTTTACCTGTAATGCTTGGAATTTACTGTCTGGGATCAAAGATAGCACCTTGTGTTGTACTCGCTCTGCAGCATGCCTGGCTTCCTGATCTGCACATTTATTCCCAACTTCCTGTTCAGTGTTACCCTTTTAGTATCCTTTACAATGCATAACTGCTACCTTTTTGGGCAGCTTTACCACTTCCAGTAGCAACGGAATCTCCTGGGCATGTTTGATTTGCTTCCCCTGTGATGTTAATAGCCCACGCTCATTCCAAATGGCTCCATGGGCATAGGTTACAGTGAAGGCATGCTTCAAATCTGTCCATATATTAATTCTTTTCCTTGTGCCAGTTCCAGGGCTCTAGTGAGGGTGATAATTTCTGCCTTCTGTGCTGATGTTCCTGTGGGTAGGGGTCTGAATTTGATTACCTTTTAAGTGGTGCTCACTGAATATCCGGCTTTCCAGCTCCCTTGTTTGCCATATCTCTTGACATCACTATACCAGGTGTCCTCTGCATCTTCCTCCTTTAGGTTTGGGCAGCTTGAATAGACTGCTTCCATAGTCTCTATATAATGATGAACCACGGGTTCTGAAGTCTCTCCACTGAGAAAAGCAGCTGAATTTATCACATTAGTAACTTCTATTGTCACATCATCCTGTTCTACTGGAATTGCTTGGTATTTAGAGATTGAGAGGGGGAAAGCCAGTGGTTCCCTTTTGTTCCAGGACTGCTGACACATCATGTGATACCAATACAGTCATTTTCTGCCCAAATGTGAATTTGCGGGCTTCCTGAATATTGATAACCACTGCTGCGACTACTTGCAGGCATCCAGGCCATCCTTTGCTCACTTCATCTAATTGCTTAGAGAAGTAAGCTACTGCTCTTCTGTCAGGTCCCAGTTGCTGAGCCAAAACTCCCAGGGCTATACCCTGTCTTTTGTGTGTGAATAGCCAAAATGGCTTTGTGACATCAGGGAGTCCCAGGGCAGGGGCTCTCATAAGCTCCTTTAAGTTGTTCAGATGCCCAGTTGTCTTCCCATGTCCAGATTAGGGTAGGACTATTTTCTTTTAGCAGCTGGTATAGTGGTTTGGCCAGCAGTCCATAACTGTATATCCATAAACGACATCAACCTGTGATGCCGAGGAATGTTCAAAATTCCTTTACCGTCTTTGGCCTAGGTGTGTGCCAGATAGCTTCTTTTCGTTCTGGTCCAAATTCCTTCTGTCTTCCCAAAATTTCATATCCAAGATAAGTCACTCATGGCTGGATCAGCTGTCCCTTCTGTTGGGAGACTCGATATCCATTTGACTTACCCTTTCCCAGCTCAATTCTCTTTTACTAACTCACATTTAGACCTAGAAAGTTAATCAAACTTACAGTCCACTGCACACAATCTTCCTTAGTCTCTGTAGCAATTAAAAGATCATCTACATAGTGTAATCAAGTCCCTTCTTGTGCTGGTGGGGTCCATGACTCAAGTTCTTTTGCCAGCTGATTACCAAATATTGTGGGGCTATTTTGAAACCCTGAGGTAACACTGTCCAGGTTAGCTGAGTCCTTCTTCCTGTTTCTGGATTTTCCCATTCAAAAGCAAACAGCTTCTGACTTTCCTTTGCTAGCGCCAGACAACAGAAGGCATTTTTTAAATCCAAGACGGTAAACCAGACCTGTGTGTCTTTTAGTTTACTAAGATGTGTATAGGGGTTTGCTACTACTGGATATAAACCTTGTACAATTTGATTTATTGCCCTCAAAACCTGCACCAATCCATAACTTTTACCATCTGTCTTTTTCACAGGCAAAATGGGAGTGTTATAGTCTGATTCACACTCTAATTTGAGAGGATATTGCCTTTTTCTCACTGATTTTGCATCCATTTTTTAATTGTATTATTATAGGTGTGGCATTTTTCGCCCTCCCAGGTACCCCAGAAGCCCATACTCTGGACAGATACGAAACTTATGTACTCTCATCAGCTTCCCCAATTTAAGCTTAATGAGTTGAAAGCTTTTTCTTGTTGGCCAGCAGCCCCCACTACAGTAACAAAGTTTTTATCTACAGGCATAAGTTTTTGATTTAGCACAGAGTAGGAGGCTCCCGTGTCAACCAAAAATTCAACCTCCTCCCCCTGCTTCATCCTCCTGATATTCTGCCACAGTTCTCAGGTTACATGTCTGCTGTGGGCATTCCTTTTCCAATGTCCGAACTCTTTACAATGTGCACATTGATTATATCTCAAACTACAATCTCTCAGAGACGCAGGGTGATTTCCCAGGATGAGAAAAAAACCCCAAAAACATATCCACATACACAACTTCATCCCATTTTCCTCCCTCCTTAAAAGAACAGGAGCTGCAGCAAGGTATTTAAACTTTAGGGCCTCACTCAAAGGTTGCTTTACAAGAGCCACCACTGATCACAATACTTAATTAGAGCTTTCTTGTTCACACCTATGCTTGTGGCTTTTATGAGGTGTCTGTGAGGTTATTGTGCTATTTGCATTCTCCTGCTCTCCTTTCCCTGGGAAGGGAAAGCTGGGGGGGGGGAGGAAGAGCAGCTGGAGCGGGAGAGCTGGGTTTAAATACTGCTCATCTGTGAACTGAGACAAGAAAATACTTTCAAATAAAACCAAAACAGTTAATGCAAATATTTTTCTAACCATTTTCCCATAATCTAATTTATACAATGAACACTGTTAATTAATATTTAATTAACTCTTCTTTCCTGGTGTTATCCCCTGGAAGGTTACCAAAATCCTTCTGATTTCTCAAGATACATCCTAAAGGATATTTTAAGTATTCCCCCGCCCGTGGTTTAGAAATTTCAATGCCCATTATGCACACAGACCAGCACGCGGATAAAGGTCCCAAACAAAACTTACGCACACACAAGATTTACAATCACAACACCACCATGCTGTTGTTACCAAGAACCATCCAAACCCATGGATACACAGAAACAATCACCAAAACTAGGCATTTGATCCGGGGGACTCAAAACCCAGATACCACAATGTTCACACTTTACCACTTAGAAAGTTACTTTACATACAAAGTCAGGATTCCTCCCAAACCAGTAAACAACAGTTTCGGCACTCAACAGTTGATATGAAGTTACAAGAATTATTGGAATGAGGGGGCAATTTAAAACCCGCCCTGTCTTAATGATCTGTTAAAACACACACCAATACAAGATGCATTAGGTCAACCATCTACTAATAAAACACAATTCCACTCTTTCTTTTCTTTCGCTCCTTCAGACTCCTGCCATTTCCCTCACGAGATAACGGAACCACAGATCTGAACTCCACACCCACTGAATATGGCTCACGCACACAAGACAAAACACCTTTACAAATAACACACCACACAACTAAATGGATTGCAATCCAGACGTTCCAGATGAGCACTTTATGTGCTCCAGATGGGGCACTGGGGTTCCCCTCAGATGAGCACCTGGGGCAGGGTGCTCCAGACAGGTGAATACAGCCACGCAAACACAGCAGTACTTTACACGGCAGAATTCTACAGGTGTATACCTTAAAGGCGCTAGCAGCCCAGTACATGCCCCTCCCAGCATACAAGTTATGGGGGGTCTCCAACCAGATGACCAGCCCTGAACCAGAATATCAGAAAATCAGAGTAAGAATACCTCTTGCCTAGATGGTCCTTGTCCGCTCCCTTAGTGAGCCAGATGAGGCTAGGTGTCTCCTCTCGGAAATCCCGGAGCGCCCAGGGAGTCCTCTTTCTCAGCAGATCCTGCAGCTGAGTGAAGAAGAGTCCCCTCTGGGGTGCCAAATGACTATTTAACACCCTCCTATTTCTATTTCTCATATCTCAAAAGAAACATCAGCAGAGATGAGCAGAGCCATAGGGCAAGCTGGGCTAGGTTGAGCCTAAAAGGAAGGCATGGGAAGGTATTAATTTTAAGATGCTTTTCACCTCTAAGAGAACATGGCATCCCTCACATGAAAGCTTTTCAAGGCTTTCCTGTGTGAGGGATTGCTCCAAGCCTTGAACCGCATTTCATCAGACAAACCCAGCTCTGTTATAGAGCCATATAAGACCTGAAGCAGCAGGGCTAGGAATTTAGCATAGAAGAAGTTGTGACCTGGGATTACCTACAGAAGATTAATACCAGATTAACCAGATGCAATTTCTCACAGGTGCTGGCATCCATATTTTAATCCCCTGTATTGTACAGCTGAGCTGCTGCATTGCTTTCAAATAATTACAGCTATATCCCCTCCTTTGGCCTCCTTGACATTGGTAGCAATCCCAGGATCACAGTATCTAAATGCTGCCTGGCTGAGCACTCCTCTGACAGCTTGCTGAGAAGGCAAAGGGCAAGGACTGAGATTACATGGAGCAGAGCACCATGGCCCATGCAACCATGCAGCAAGCTGCATCACAGAGCAGCATAGACATCAGCAGAACAGGTTGCAGCTTTCCCTGGTGCCTGCGGAAAGCAGCTCTTCCCATTGCTTCCCAGACTCATTTGCCAGCAGAAACTGGTGGTGGCTCCAAGCCTTTCTCTTTCTGTAAAAAGCTGTTCCAGAAAAGGATGGATTTACTCCTGGAAGGACCCCATCTCGCTGGTTGTGCCTGGTCTGTGGAGCCATTCCATAGTAACAAATGGTGGTAGGATTGCATCAGAGAGTGAAAGGTACAAAAGAAGCCTCCTTCCACTCCTCTTTTCTCAAAGCAGCTATTTTCCCCCTCCCCCCCATGAACTAGTGATGAGCATCAGAGACAGATGCATAAAAGTGACTCTCAGCCCAGTTCTGCATCTCCCTCTACCACCTGAACCTAAGGCAGTCTAAGCAGTTGTTGGCCATTGTGGGGTTTCTGGAGGAAAATAGACGTATAGTGGACATAACTGTGAGCAATCTTGGACATTGCCTGACAAGATTCTATTCTCATGTGAAAGTATGCTGTTTGGGACACTGTTATTATGAGAAAGCATGCAACCTTGGACTCTGTACTGTGTGAAAGTATGCTGGGAGAACATACTCAAGGACAGCATGTTTGTGCAGTTCCGGAACAAGGAGATTAACAGCCTTGCCACCTGCAACAACAAGAACCTGACAGGAAGAGTCAGAGATAGAGATTGATGCCTTGTGGTCAGTGGGTCTTAGCAAATCATATGTAATGTTTAGGCGAGTGGACAATGCATGTAACCAATTGTAATTTGAGCTATCACGTGGCACGTATGTAGAAAATGTATTTAAGCAGAGTGTGTGCTTAATAAAATTGACTTATTGCCGTATTCAAAATGGATCGAGGGCTAAGTCTGAGACTTCCGCGTCACCTACAGGCCATCACAAGTCTTAATTTTTAGTAACTCCTTTTGGGTTTCTTTCCTTGTCTGTCATAGTTTTCTCCCCACACACTCTAGCAGGGCAGTACAGGAGGCTCCAACCATGTCTCAAGGAGCTTCTTTGACTCCTGGCAGCACCTTGCAGACATACACCTCACTGGGAATGTACTGGGTCAATGCTGGTGATATCTGGTGCTGCTGATCTTGCATAGATGGAAGAAAATCCACCAGGAGAAGCTGGCAGGAAGTGTCTACTGTCCCTTTTATTTTTTGAAGGAGAGGGGGATTTTTTTGGCATTATGATTATTGTCCACTTTCCAGTGGCCAAGTTCTGGACTGCATTAATAACTGGAGTTAACTGGCTCTACAGGCAGTTATGGAGCTTCACACTAACCTTAATAGCAAACACCATGTGTGTATCTAGAGCCTGGATACAAGCTATATTTCTCCCATGGTGGCAAACTGCTTTCAGCAGGCTCCAGATAGTCATTTCTGGCAGACAGGGAAATAGCACTCCTCAGAGTCCAGATCAAATTTGCACTTCCATTTTGTGTGCTCAGTTTGGAAAAAACCTCAACCCAAGCAAGTGCTTCCCAGGTCTCCTTTCCCTGTGTGGTGCCTGGTGCCCCAGGGGAAGGGATGGTGGGAGGCATTTGGGGGTCACTGAAAGCGAGATCCTTTTTGGATGTATTTAATGGAAATATCTTTCAGAAGGAGAGACTTCTTGACCTTTGCATTAATCTCAGCAGGAGATTAACTTCCAGCTGTCCTTGAATATAGTGAAACATATCTGAAGCAGCCAAATGCAAAGTACAGTTAAATGTAGGGTTTTACCTGAATAATCATTTAATTAGGAAGATAAATGTGTTGTAGTTTAACCTTAGTCCATGTTAGGAACCTGCTAATCATTTGACAAGCAGTGTATTAATGCTGCACTTAACTTGGCTATTTGTTTTATTATCTGGGTTTGGGGTTTTTTTTCACTCCTGAAACATCAATCTGCATTTTGTATGTCGGGTTTTTTTCTTCTTTTTTTCCTGTTCAAAACATGTAGCATACTGTTGTACTTCTGTTCCCATTCATGTAGAGTATTGCCTTAAACAGATCCGTTGTGTTGTGGTTTGGGTTGGGTTTTCTTTTTTCTACCATTAGTTTTATGCATTAATTTATTTTAAAATGTGGGGGGTTTTGAAAAACATAAAACATCTATAATATTTTTTTAACATTTCCATTGCAGTATTTATCATTGTTACTGGTTGTGCATAGTGTAACAGAATTAATATTAAAAAGCATACATATGATAAACAGCCTGCCAGACTGTCATTGGAGCAAACTGTGGTGGGAGGGTATGAACCACACCATGTCTTCTGAGCCTTCAGCAATCACAGATACTGAAATCAGGGGATGACAGTCTTTACACCATGGCAAATACCAGCCTGCTTGGGCCCAGTAGAAGCAGCTGGTGTGGAGCTGTGCTGTACAGCATAGTTAAATCTGCCAAGGTTAGCCAGCCCTCAGCCAGCATTTAGGAAGGTTTCTCCTCAAGGCAGCAGGAAGGTGTCTTGGGTGGGACCCAGCCCCTGCATCTGCGCTATGCTTGTCTTCCCAACCGTGACAGAAGCAGAAGTGCGTGCTGTGTCTATTCAATATTGATGGGTGAAATAACCTTTAATACAGCTTTACAGCCATTTCTGCCCCTTAAAGCTGTTGGCACAAGAGCTGAGCACTTATTTTAGAGTCCAACATCAGCAGCTGGAAACCCCAGGGACTGGTGGGGGCAGGGGACAACCACGGGGGGCCACTGGCTCATGCTGGCAGATGACCCAGTGCAGGGTGAGTCACCCCCCAACCAAAAGGCTCAGACTCCACCTCTCTGAAGAGTGGTACTCTCCAGATCTATATCCCAGGGTGCTCCAAGGCCACAGGGATGGGGAGGGGAAAGCATCACTGACACCCCCATGTCCACCCTTTTCCCCAGCCTCCCACTGCCTCCCAGGAGGGGACAGGGCTGATGGAGAGCCTGAGCCTGGCTCAACATAGACCAGTGGGATGTGAAAATCGACAGCAACTTTTCTTCATTTCAACCACACATTAATCACGTTTGCCTGGATGCATTTGGGTGCCCCAGGCTGCCCAGCCCTGCTGTCCCCCACAACAAAAAGATCAGGGATCGGCAGCCCTTCAGGGGTGTGAGTTGGCATCCACCTTATCAAAATTCTTACTGGTCTTCATCGTTCATCCCCAAATATGTGTCAGCAGAGGGGTTCTGCTTCTGAGAGCCCTCAAGGGGCTGGAGCCCGGAGCAGAGCAGGCCTCTGAGTCAGCATTGTGCGATAAGACAAGCTAGAACAAGGTTTCTGCTCAGCTCCCCATTTTGGAGAAAAGCAAACCTGGTTCATGCAAATCCCTCCCTGGTATAACCCAGTTGCCTCTGCACTGAGATAGATGAGGATCACTCATGGAGTGATACAGGCAGCAATTGTTGCACCCTAGCCCAGGACCTACTATTCTTGTGAGTGCAGCCATAGTGCTGACAGCCACAAAATCTCCCTGCTCTCACACTATGACATGACTAATGGCATAAGTACCACCCTAGTTTGGCAGAGCAGTGGCATCAGGGCCCCATTCCCTTTCCAGAGTGAGCTTGGAGCCTTCAGCCCCATGCAGTGCTGCTGATCCAGCGGGCATCCTGGGACCCTCCAGGACTCAGAGCACTCCCATCCCAGTGGGCTGCCACACCATGTTCCTCTTTGCCCAAAACCCCTGTCAGCACTTATGCTTACTCCTACAGCCTGCTGTGCTCTGTCAAGAAGACCATCCAAGAGCAGGCTCCACTGCAGCTCTGGAAAGGAAACAAGTTTGGATACAGGTAAATGCTACTGGAGGAGGAGGAAACCTTGGGGTTTCTACCCCAACCCAGTTGCAGATGCTTGGTGGCACAGGAACTCATGGCATGCCTTGTTGCATGGCTGTAATGGGGATGGGGGGGGAGAGGAAGGGTCATGCTCCCTGGTTAGCATAGCATTTGACACTCCACAGACTGTGCTCACTGGCTTCTTGTCCCCTGGAGCTGCACCCTGGGGTGGCTTCAGGCTTGTGAGGCAGGTGGTCACCGGTACAAGTTCTCATGTGTCAGCCCTGTCCATCAGTAGGTTTCAGAGTGCACAGGGGCAGGATCTTGCTTAGGAAAGGGAAACTGAAGAAATTGAAGCAGTGGCAGAGCAGCCCAGGGCTGATATGTGATCCTGCAGCAACCATGCATGGTGATGGGAGAGCAAATCGTGTGGCTCTGAGAGTTGCTCCAACACACAGCTTGCAGGCTTGGCTCAGCTCTGACTGGGGGGGTCCTCTGTGTCAGGGGGCCCTTGCAGGGGCTGGGGGAAGATCTGAGTACTGCAACATCTCTCCCAGCTCTGGACCTGAAGGAATCCCTAAGCCGTGGCCTCACTGTAGGGGAGTGTCACATGTATGCTGTGGACGTGCAGCTCTCCCCACATGGGCTTAAAAGCATGCAGGCTCCAATGTGAAGCACACTGCAATCTGGCTCATCTCTTGCAGCCTCATTAGCCTATGCATTACAATGAGAGAGCTGGCAGAGAGTAAGGAGATGGATGGCATCACTATGCAGGGACAGAAATGACTCATGCAACCAGGGCACCTGTCTGCCCTGCAGGACCTCAGCCCTCTTGGGCTTTCTTAGCTGTAGATTGGCTTCATCCATCCCTTTTCAACCTCTGCTGGCCCCACACCTGGCAATCCAGGTGCACCCACCCTGTTATAAAATTTATTTCAGAGAAAATTATCTCCTTTTATTAATAATTTAGAAGGATAACAAAGTCCATAAAAGATAGAAAGATAACAAGTAGGAAGATTACTTACAACACGTGTTGGGTGCCCGAGTTGCCTAATGATCCCAAAAGCACACCGTGAAATCAAATTTCCCTCTTTTTAAAGGGTTCCCAAGTCCAGACATGTCCAAGCATCTTACAACTCCACTCCAATCACCCCTTCTCAACAACCGCTTTGTTCCTTCACGGGCCAAGCCCCTCACGGGACGTTGGAACCGCGGTTAGAAGAACTCCGCACTCGCTCCGTGTCCAGTGACACGTTTCACACACACACACACGCACGCTCCTGAAAAAAAAATTTTGAAATGATCCTCTCTGTTTCTTACCCATCTTGTTCACAGCGCTGGGTGTTGCCGCGGTTCTATCTTTTTGCCGGCTCCTTCTTCTCACTATTTTCTTTGGTTTATGGACTTTTCCCCAAATTCCTTGTCGCAACGGACTCCGTGGGGGAAGGAACCACCCTGGGCTGCCAGAACAGAGGCGGAGTGCGCCGCTCGTGGTCGGTGGACGGTTATCCCGGACGACCCCCCAATTTGTTATAAAATTTATTTCAGAGAAAATGATTTCCTTTTATTAATAATTTAGAAGGATAACAAAGTTCGTGCATACAACACATGTTGGGTGCCCTAGTTGCCTGATGATCCCAAAAGCACACCCCGAAATCAAATTTCCCTCCTTTTAAAGGGTTCTCAAGTACCACCCAGTCCTCTTATCAGAAGGGGCATTTCCTCTCCTCTGGTTGGCTATTTTGTGTTGAGAGGCAGGGCCCTGACCCAAACTGGCAGCCTCCATGGCTGACCACATGGCAGGGGGTTTGCTTTATTTACATATATTTCGCAATCCCTTCATTTCCGGCTGCATGTTCCTTGATACTTGTCCAGACATGTCCAAGCATCTTACAACTCCACGGTACGCCTATAGGTTAGTAGAAGGAAACCCCTTTGCGTACACCCCCCTTATACTGGTGACCCTTGTTTAATCCCTTTGCTTGTAATAAAACAGAAAGTTTATTCCTCACAACCCCATTTGTTGCATCCCATCTACCTGGGGCAAAGCCTCAGGAACATAATGGGTTTTTGTGCTAGTTTAAGAGGTTAAGAACTAGCAAGATCT
>VWZX01004497.1:0-16016 GCA_013399015.1 Galbula dea | reverse complement strand
CTCATAGAATCCTTTGTGATCACCCGTATCTGCACATGATTGGGTTTTTTTCAGCTAGGTTGATCCACCATTTGTTCTGGATGTCACGGAGTTTCTGTTGGAGCTTGCTGCATGCAAGATGAAAGGCTGTTTTTCTTGCATGACAGGATGGCAGTGCAAGGTGTGCTTGGTGGGCGGTTCTCTTTTTCCTCAGCAATTCCTGGATCTCTTGATTGTTTTCATCAAACCAGTCCTTGTTCTTCTTGAGGGAGAACCCTAAGGATTCTTCAGAGGATTGCAGGATGCTGTTGTGAATTAGTTACCAAGTTGCTGTTAGGCATAGTTTTCCCATCAGCATAACTGAAATGATAGTGTCTGTCCAGAGAGGTCCTATCAGTTTTATGCTTATGCAAAGAAATTGGAAAAGACAATCTTCTGACTTGGAAGCTAGACCATGGCTCCCAGGCTGCAAATGGGGTTGATCCCCATGGATCTTGCTGCCTGGCAGTACACATGTCTCTACTGCTGTCATCCAGGATTCTTTATGCCATTCTTGGCCATGAAGGGGGAATGCAAGTGTCAAGATTTTTCAAGTTCCTTCTGAAAAGCTTGCTGACAAGCCAACTTCTGTTCCAGGTCTGCTGAAGTTCATTATAGTTTAGAAACATCCAGTGCCAGCATCCGTATCTTTATTTTCCCGCAGCTTTGTTCCCCAGGCTCCCACCCTGAAGGAGAGGAATTGTGTTCTCTGATCAGTTCCAATACTCACAATCTACTGGAGATGTCTTATTCAAGAATTAGGTGCACTCCTTTGAATATCTGACATCAGACCATATATGATGTGGTGTTAGATTTCTTCAGCATGTGTTGTAATACAAAAAAGTTAACCTTGCTTTTTGTGTAGTAAGGTGTATATATATTGTAGTAAATCCAGTTTCTTTGGCCTAACTTGTTTATTAAATTTTTGGAGGTTCATTTAGAATTATAACCATTAGCTCTTTCATTGTCTTTAATGGAAAATGCCCCTGAAAACCCCATGAGAGTGCCTTGAAATTTTCAAATGGGGTTCAAAGTGAGCTGTGATTTTCAGACAAACACTTCTGCTACTCCTAACTTCAGCTGTGTCTGAATTTGCATATGCAATGTCTGGTTTTGCAACAGATGGGGAATCCACTTCCACATTAAAAAGAGCTTCATCAACGTCTAGGTATGCTGTAGAAAAAAAAAAAGCTAGATAATTTTGATTTGTGCCTGTTGTTCTGTGTAATGCAATCACAGTTTTCAGGTGAAAGTTTGTGAAAGTACATACAATGTGGGAAGGATAAATCCATTTGTTGTTAGGGACTGTCTCCCTGGAAACATCTTCCTGGACAGAGAAGGGAAAGGACAAAAGACGCAGACATTTGTTTGGGTTTACTTGTTGGGTTTGTTGTTTTGTTTTGTTTTGTATTTTAATTGTTGTTTAAATTAATTCAAAAAATCTACCTCTTACTTTACCACAAGGACTTTACAGCAAGTTCAGTGATTTAGAAAAGCTTTTAAAATTATGTTGTGTTAGAAAGGTCTAACTGTAAAAAGGCATTTAAAAAATTACAAGCACACGGTACAGAGCCAGTCAGGTTCATGATAACAGAATTCGATGTTCGTTAGTTTATATTTCTTTGGATGCCATTGCTGAAGTTTTGAAGATTATTTCAGTAGCATTTTAAAAGAGGTACTTTGATATCTCTACGCTGTCAGCTTGTTTGACCACATAATCACATTTCTTGCTGGCTTTATCTACAGGAATGAATGTGTTCTGCAGAAGGACTTCAGAGTCCCACTTCATACATGTCAGAGTCATTCAGCATGGAGTCAGCAATACATTTGAATTTTCCAAAAACTGTGTGATAAAAAGAGTGCTGGGGTTTTTTTCACTGTTTGTTTATTTCAAGAGATGCTACTTTTGGCTTTTTTCATTTTACATTGTCTTGTAGTTCATAGTAGAAAGAAAGTAATTCTGCTGACTTTGACAATCCCTTGTATATGGGAAAATATTACATGTTCTGGCCTCAGACAATGTGAGAAATATTTAAGCCAATAATGTCATTACTGTCTTTTCTCAGAGCTGACTTGAACTAATACTGACTAAAAGCATTGAGTGGAATTCCTGCCACTATGCAGCTTTCTCAATAGTAAAAAAGTTAAAGCCTGTAAAATTACTTTTCACAGAAAAAAACACAGGCAGCTTAGAGGACAATGTTTGGCTTTAGAGCTAACCTAATGTAATCCTGGTTTTGGCTGCACATCCTGACACAATTCATCTGTCATTCAAGAGCCAGGTTAAGGAATAACTTTGTACAGAACTATCCCTGCAAAACAGTGGGAATAGCTGTTTACCACTTCATGTCCCTGAATTCACACAGTGCTGCCTGAATGTTATATAGGGTGTTTCTCTCAATTTGCTTTGAGAGAAGAAAGTATGTATTTTCATTCAGTCATTCTCCTCAGTGTTCCACATTTCCTTTCCTTCGACAGTACTGCTGCTGTGAAAGTTTTATTAGTATTGAGGAAGGTTATTTTTTGCCTTCTAGTTATACTTTTTCTTTTGATTTGAGAGAACAATGATAATAAGGTATTTTGTTAAATGCTTCCAAGTGGCACTGTGTTGGTTGATCAATTGTGACTACAGCTCATACTGTAGGATGAACGTCTGATAGGCAGACTTCATGCTACCCCTACTGCGCCACACTTTTGAGCAGTGGGAACAGCTACTACAGAAGTGTTAGAGACTGCAGTGGCTTCCTTTCTTAAAATCCTTCCTAGGAGTTCAATAACATCCAAGTCTTAACTGGTCAGGAGTTAGAAGACCCATGAGGTGAGGGCAATGAAACAGTTCATATTAAGGAGCTGGAAGGAAAGAGGCTTATGCTACTTTCCACCAGCAATAATAGCCACCCTATGGTAGAAGGGGTCCTCAGCATTTGCTGTTTGGCTTACAAGGAGATTTTAATTAACTTATTCATGTATATATATGTACTGTACATTTCCTGTCTTCAGTCAGAATTTGATGTCTCATCTCACCTGTGTGTTACTGGTACAGTCTAGAAGCTGTGAGGCCTTCCTTGGAGCTTCTTGAACGTGTAAAGCAGCGTTTGAGGCGACCCGTTTGGATCAATGCAGACGTTCTGCCGGGACCTAATGGAAATAATTCTGCAGTGGATGCAGAAATGTTCCTCAAGACTGTCACTTCATTTTTCCCAGATGTTACCTTATCTCTTGGGTGGACAACTGGCTGGCATGCTGACCAGCACAATAAAGGTGAAGACAGAAGAGTTAATGCTTAAGCTGCTTAGTCTGTTTTCTTCAAATCCATTTCATAACTGAGTCAAAATAAACTATCTACCACCTGGTCAGTTTGAAAATTTCAGTGAATGTAAGAAGAATTATTTGTTTTGCTGGTGCATGTTAGGTAGTGCGTTGTAGAAATTAGTTCAATGTTTGAGTTGCAGCAGAACTGTATAAAAAAAATATTCTTTTTTGTTGTTGTTAAATGATATTTTTTCTTCAACTCATTCATACATACTGAGGAATTTAGAGGAACAAATTGCTTATACTCTGATTTGGGTAGTCTGCTCCTTGAATCCTACGAGGATTGGTTTGTTAATCAGAATTCCTGAAGAAAAATATATTAGCTAGAAATTTAAAACCCTATCAGTGTGCTTTTGCAGTAGATAAGTGAAATAAAATTTTAAGTCAGTATTGGTTTTAACATTTCTATTCTGTTGAGTAATTTTTGAATTTGTGTGATAGTTCTTCCAATTTATTGATAACAGAATCATAGAATCATTTGGGTTGGAAAAAACCTTTAAGCTTATTGAGTCCTACTCTTGAGCTAACACTGCCAGGTCACCTCTAAGCCTTTTTAAAATCTCAGTTTTGAGAATCTAATTGAAGGTGCTTAATCCTGAGCTTGAATTTAGATCTTGAACATGTAACCATTGTCTTAGGATCCCTTTCACAGGCTTCATCTCATAGCTGCTTTGTCAGGGTGTTTTACTCCAATGCACATCCGTTTGTCTGCAGTAGCACTGTCCCCACCAATATTGCTTGTGACTACAATAGCAAAATTATACACATTTCCAAATTGGTAATTTTTCATTAGTAAGATTCTGTATTACGTCATGAGGATTTTGTTGTAAGTTAGGCACTAATTTTATTAAATGATCCAGCACTTTGTCTGAAGTTTTTTCAGTGTGGTAGAAAGTTGCTGGAAATAATGTACTGGAAATATGTTACTGAGTAATATTTTTTAATACATATAACTTTTATATCTATTCTAAATTTCAATTTATGGTGATGTTAATTAAGGATATACCCTAAGACAGGAGAGAAACAGCTGCTTTGTCTGGTTTTTTTTGAAATTTAGTTCTTTTAAGTCTTTCTGGTCACATCATTGCTTATGAGCACTCAAGATTTTCATAGCCTGTATAAATAAGAGAATTTAAGTACCATTTTTGCTAGCTCCAGTGCTTGTAAAAATCTCAACAGCAGGCACTTGGAAGGGTTTTAGATTGCTGGGGTTTAGCATTTTGTAAATACAAAATATTATATATGCTTCACCTCTCTATAATTTAATATTCTGAATTTTTCAAAATGTTTCTAGTTTTTAAGGATCACTGTCAAGTTATAACTAGTCCATGTTGGAAGTGAATAGCAACACATCTTTTAGAGAGAGAGCAAAGATATAGTTGTCCTAATTGGACATTAGAAAACATCACATTACAGAATCACAGAATGTTAGGAGTTGGAAAGGACCTCAAAAGATCATCTAGTCCAACCCCCCTGCCACAGCAGGATTCCCTAGACCAGGTCACACAGAAGCATGTCCAGACGGGATTTGAATGTCTCCATAGAAGGAGACTCCACAACCTCTCTGGGCAGTCTGTGCCAGTGCTCTGGCATTCTATAACTGTATGTAAAATAACACTACTATTAATAGAAATAAAGATTTTTGTATTTTTTTCATATTAGTACTGATTTTCTCCTTTAGGACAATGACATTTTTTATTTACAATGGTTTAACAATTTTGTTTTAGAATTAGGTCATTTTCACAAAACCCTTCTTTGGTCTTGTATTAACTTGCAACCTAACAATTCTAGAATTTATTGTGTCTTTATAGTGATTGTATTTGTGAAGAATTTTGTTTAATCAGATGATCTTTATTGTAGGTTATGATTGGATGATGGTGAAAGCAATGGCTCAGATATGCAATACACTTTCCCAGCCGGTAACTTTCCCTGTAAGAGCAGCATTAGTACGACAATCAATATCTGAGCTGTCTTGGCTAATGCAACAGTCAGATAGGTAAGTTTGAGGGACTTTATTTTTAGCTGTCTTTATTACAAATGCACATAATTGTTTATATTAAATATAGCACAGTTATGTGTACATACTTACCGCAGTTACATTGAAAATATTTTTTCTGCTGGAGTATCCCTTCAGTTCTTTAATTCCTTCAGTTCTTACATTATGTTGTTATGTAGAAGTGGTTGCTATTCATTTCTTCACAATAATAAATTTTCAAAAGCCTGTTTTAAAATTATTAGTTTAGAAGTAGTGAATCTTGTGTGGGTTTGTAATCCAGTTGCACTGTAAATATTTAATGTGACTAATGTAGTTAAATAGGCCAAGAAGTTTGATGTTGCAATTTGGAATTAATTAAATACTTACACTTTATAAATGCTTTTTATTGGATTCAATATTTGTATTTTCTGTAAAAATGTGACATAAAAAGGAATAAAGGTGATTTTTAGATTGGAAGTTAATGAGTGTACTACAAAGCACTTGAAATATGTTCAGTGTTTTCCAAACACTGACTTAATAGTTCCTTCTAAAAATAGTTCTTACAAACCCATAACAATTTCATTGAAAAAAATTGTATTTATATTTCATATACTGAGAAGAAAACCTACTGTGTGCATGCTATCTTTTACTCCTCTTTTTCACCTACTCTGCCTACCTCACTTCAATAAAGTTGTTCTTTAAGCACCAACCAAAGTCAAAGCCCAAGATAGAAAAATTAAAACAGTGACTTGTATGAAAAATTTCTTAGTGGTTAGAGACAACAGAATGGAAAAAATAAAGTGGTTTTTTTTCTCATCCATATTAGTGAATCAAGAGAGAAATTAGAAAAAAACATTATAAAAATGGGAAATTAATTTCAAAATTTTGTTGTGTTAAGAGTATGTCTTGTGAATTGTGCCATTCTCAAATATGCTCTCTTTGGATACAAGCATTTTTCCCACTGAAATTCTAGGATTTCAGCATAAAAGCCTTGCTTTTTCTTGGTGGCATGATTAGAAAACATAAATTGCTGAGCCAGTTTTGCTGCCATAAAACTGAATTCTAATTCACCTGTAGTTTAGATAAATAAAGTTTTTAAAATCTTTGTGGAAGGTAATGCTATTGACTTTAATGGTACTTCAAAGTTCCTCAGTTATTTGTAAGAGTCACAATAAAATATGTACAATGAATGAGAAAAGTGTGTCTGAGAGAAGCACAGAAGATACACTCAGTTAATTAGGTGGCATCACTACCCATCACATAGGTGACAAAAGATAAGAGTATGAAAATCAGTTGATACTGCCTTAAATTCAGTACTCTGCTTGTAACTCTTTATTACTTTGTCAGACTTTAAATGCTCAGTCTGGTGAATTTCTTTGCTGGATATCTGCCTTAGTTTTTTTATTTTAAACCTTGCATTGTTAGGCAGAACAGTTCACACAAGGACCAGGTGACAGATAAATTGTTCTGGGTGGTGTAGGTATTGTCCATCTTAAAAACTTCACAGTCCTCCTTGAGATGTTCTAGCAAGTTTAGCTTTAGAAGCAGGAACTTGAAGTTTGACTGGAGCCAACTTGTGTCACCACCCTAAATGAGGGGGGGGTGGAAATCTGTCAAAGGAGCAGACCTCTGTAAATTTTAGTTTGTATGTGTCAAATAGAGGTTTGCAAAACTAGGATATGTTTGATAATGCCTGTTTCTGAGGGGAGCATTTTGATCCAGCAATTGCTTTTTCCAGTAACTTCAAGTCACTGTGGTTAGAGAGACTCTCAGTGCTGTCAGTCATGGCACAAATGCAGGGTAGAGAGTGATGACTTGCCTGACTGTAGGGGGGTGAGGAGGGCAGAGACATACAAAACTATTAATTCTGGTAGTTCATAAATTGTGGTTGCTTAACTTTGAAATGTGAAGGAGATTAAGTTTTTTATGTTTAATTACATTTGTTAAATTAAGATACCATGGTCATCAATATTTTAGGAGCTCATTAGTGCGGTGTTTTTCTGGTTTATATGTATTATCTTAAAATAATAACATACTCTGTTTTCTCTTTTTTTTTTTCCTTTTTATTTTTGGATACAGATACAGCCTTACTGTTTGGACAGGAAAGGAAGATGTGTATTCTGTAGAAGATTTGCTTTACATCCGAGAAAACTTTGATAGAAGTAGAGTTTATTATGACATTTTAGAGCCACAAAATTCTGAATTCAAAAAAGCCATAGGAGTATGACAGCAAATACAAAGCAGGCAATCTCTAACCTTATAATGTTTAGCCTTCAAACACAGAAAATTTCATGTTCAGAGAAAGAGATTTTCCTTCCCAAAAGAATGGTATATAACACAGCCAAGGTTACTGGACGAGGTTTTGTGTAAGACTTTATTGAAAGGCCTCTCAAATAGAAATGTAATGCCTTCTTCAGTAGGTCAGACTTGTTAGTTACTCGTCCTGTGCATGTACCCTCTCATTCACCCAGTGGTGTGTAGTAAAGGCTACTCACATTACCTAAATACACTACTACTTCTTCCCTGCAAAGCATATAAAGGGGAGAATGGCCTCGGCTGATAGTTGTGGACCAAGGTAATTTTCTACTAATTGCTTTGTGTAAGCCAAAGTCTATGGGATGCTCAACCTCTATAGAAGCCTGGTTTTGATTTTTTATCAAAAAAAGGAGGGCAAGAGTCAGAACTGTATTAAATACGGAACTATGCAGTTTATTCTGTTTTTAATGCCATGGCTACTGACAATTTTCTCACTCCTAACCAATAGAGGATTCTATTTGCTAAATGTTCTCATCATAGAGGGGGATCTGTGGTGCTACACATTCCAGGGAGAAAGGGGGTTATTTTTACTGAATTACAACTAACCAGGTTGTCTGCAATATGGTAGTCGTGCATTCCACACCACAGCTTGCATACATGCTGTTTGAGCCACCGAGCAACACAGTTCTTGGATTGGAGAGGGCTGAGTTGGAGTTGTAGCTGCAGTGCAGCAGCTGCTGTGGCAAACAGAACACCCAAAATGAAGAATAATCCTGTCCTGTACATGGAGCATAATAATGGACTACAGTGAAGTACACATCAGAGATGGCATCGAAAGAGTTGTAGTGTTTTACAGGAGAAAAGTGTTGGTGGTTCTTTCAAGTTTGAAACTAAATTTTAAGTATAGTAGGAATACTGTAAAATGTTCCATTGCAGTCTTTCTGAAAGCCAGAGGCTCTCAGAATGAAATAGCTGAAGAGTGATTAGTGCTATCTGTGGTAGCACAGTTATTTTCTACTTTCTCTCTGGATGGGAAGCCACAGCTCTTAAACGAAAACTAGCAAGCAAAAGGTTTCGGCTTGTGTGGTTTTTTTCATCAAGATGCACAAAGAACACCTGAAAGGTGTTTTGTTGTTTGTAAAATTTAATGTTTTGGAGTAGAGGTGGAATTTAACATTAGAAATCCAGATCTTGTTTCCCATTCTCTGCTTTGAAAGACATTGTGGATGACTGGAATATGGTGAGTTTTAAAACTTCAGAGGTGGCAGAAGTGTATATCCACCAAAGTGGAACCTTCGATGGAACCTGAAGTAAGCTACCAACAGGAGGCTCTCTCACACAATACAAATTTAGCTGTGTTGGGTTAAATCTAATTAACTTCGAATTCTCCTCCATAAACACAACCTGAGAGAAACTTACAGCAGGTACCTTCAGTAGTGACTCAGTATCTCCTAAGTGGTGAATAAAAGGAGGTGTCTATTTCCATATTCCCTGAACAGGGGAAAAAATAACTTTTATTTGTACAACACAACACCAGCAAGAAAATGAAACTGATTTGTTTTTCCTTTGAAATTTACTTGTAACACTGATGCAACAATAAATATTAACATTAACCTTTCATGTTACTTCTTCATCAAGATTAAGCACAAAATACAACACTACAGAAGAAATGCACTTCTCAAGATATTTGTTATTTTCCTCCATTATCTGAGTATTTTTCAAAGAAATTACTGTTTCACTTGGGGGAGCAGTAATCCCATAATCAATTTTAAAATCAGTACAGCAGAAATTGGACCTTATCCCCTCAGCAAAGATGCCAGTTAGAACATCTTCTCTGTTAGTTGATTTTTTCTGAAAAAGAATTTGGTTTTTTTAAAAGATATATTTTTAGTTTCAAATATTCAGCTTCATTTTGAGATTAACAAATTGCCATTTCCATTTATAATGGAAGTAAGTAATGAATAAGTAAGTAAATGAAGTGAGAGGGAGAACCTGAAAGGAACCAAATACTCCCATCACCTTCACCATTTTTCCACCAGAATTTAACTAGGTCTTAAAATGTTTGTAACTTCACTTTTGGAACTTTCCCATTTTTGTATGCTTCATGTACAAACTTGGGTGTTTCGTTTTTGTTAATATTACGTATGTGCCGAGACTGGAGTCTGCAATTGATAAATGACCAGGAGGTTTTCAGTGGATGGATGGATAGTCCATCTCCAATTGAAAAAAAACACCCCACAACATTTCTGTGTCTACTACTGGTTGCCCTGAGGGGTAAGAAACTAAACCATCACATCTATGTAAGCCAAATGTGGCCCTGTATAGTGCAGGTCACTGTGGGCTGTCCCCCCTGCCACCAGCACGCTGCACATCCCGAGTTGAGCTGTGTTCTGTAGGGAAGCATTGATTTTGACAACTGTGATACAGATTTGCATCTTTGCTTATTCCAGCTGCTTCTAGAGCTTGGCCAGAGTATTGATGATATGTCATCTGCCTTCTAGCAGTCGTCACTAGAGATCAGAGAGATTCTGTCACAAAATTGGTTTAAAGATTTAAATTTGTAGTTTTAGATCGGCGCTTGACTTACAGCTCTGTTGTGTAGAGACACAAACTGTGCTCATTTACTCTCCAGATGTCAAATGTTCCCTTCTTCAATATATGGGTATTGTGAACTTCTGAACTTTTTTGTATTTTTACATAAAAATGTGTTTACAGAGACTGCATGTTTATGATCCACTTCAAATTGTCTTGCACAATGGACAAAGCTAAATAACATTACAGTTATTTATTAGGCAGTGTCAGACTGGCTGAATTTTGAATGAAGCTGCAAGAAGGCAGATAGTACCCATTTTCAGAAAAAAAGTATCTTATTTCAGTATACAGAAATTCACATTATCAGACACAATTTCAGTACAGATAATTTCTGTAAGTTACAACAAAACAGAACACAGTATTTCTCAGTCTTTAGAAGACGAGTTCTGAAATGCTAGGTGCAATACAAGAAATCAAGCATGGATGAAATGCACACAAAGACCAGGTAGACACATTTGTAATCACTGAACACCGAATGGGAAGGAAAAGTAGATTTTAGACAGAGATACCTAAAAATATGCAATAGCTTGGAGGCAAAGGGCTGTTCCTCATCTCTGACATACAGTCCTCTGCTTCAAATTAGGCAAAATGACGACTTCCACCTATCCAGTAAGTATCATAGCTGTCCGACTTTTCCTCTCCATCTGTCTGAGCAGGACAGAGCTCTTCCTTGCTCCCAAGTGTACAGATGAAGTGTCTTTGCTGATCAAGATGACATCTGGATGTGCCCGAACATCTGTTTCCCATCTTGAAAAGAAAAAGAAACCTGGGCCTGTGACTGGGGAGAAAGTGCTCTTGCCTGATCGTAGAATCATAAAATTGTCAAGAGATGGAAGGGACCTTAAGGATCCAACCCCCCTGCCTGGCAGGGACACCATCCACTAGATCAGGTTGCCCAGGGCTCCATCAAGCCTTGTCTTAAAAGCTTCCAGGGATGACGCTTCCACAACCTCTCTGGGCAACCTGTTCCACTGTCTAACCACCCTCATAGTGAAGAACTTCCTCCTAGTACCCAACCTAAATCTACCCTCCTCTAGCTTACACCCATTTCCCCTGGTTCTATCACTATCTGACCTCCTAAAAAGTCCCTCACCAGCTTTATTGTAGGCCCCCTTCAGATACTGGAAGGCCACAGTGAGGTTTCCTCGGAGCCTTCTCCTCTGCAGACTGAATAACCCCAACTCTCTGTCTGTCCCCGTAGGAGAGGTGCTCCAGTGCTCTGATGGTTCTTGTGGCCCTTCTCTGGACTCGCTCCAGCACCCCCATATCCCTNTGGGATTGCCCCAACTCAGATGTAGGACCTTGCACTTGTTCTTGTTGAACTTCATGAGGTTGGCATGTGCCCACCTTTCCAGCCTGTCCAGGTCCCTCTGGATGGCATCCCTCCCCTCCAGCATATCAACCAGTCCACACAGCTTGGTATCGTCGGCAAACTTGCTGAGGGAGCACTCGATGCCCCTGTCCGTGACTCTGACTGAGATGTTGAACAAGACTGGTCCCAGTACTGATCCTTGAGGGACTCCACTTGTCACTGGCCTCCACTTGGACATGGATCCATTGACAGCCACTCTTTTGGTGTGGCCGTCAAGCCAATTCCGTATCCAGCGAGTGCTCCATCCGTCAAACCCACATTCCACTAGCTTGGAGACCAGGATGTTGTATGGGACAGTGTTGAAGGCTTTGCTCAGGTCCAGGTAAATGATGTCAGTTGCTCTTCCACTGTCCATTGATGTCATAACCTCTTCATAGAAGGCCACCAGATTTGTCAGACATGATTTACCCCTGGTGAAGGTGTGTTGATTATACCCAATCACCTCTTCATTGTTCTTCTGCCTTAGCAGTTCCCCCAGGAGGATCTGCTCCATGATCTTACCAGGCACAGAGGTGAGACTGACTGGCCTATAGTTTGCAGGATTATCATTCTTCCCCATTTTGTACGTTGGGGTTATGTTTCCCCTTTGCCAGTCAGTGGGAATCTGGAGATCTTTTTTTTGGGGGGGAGTCTGGAACTAATGGGCCCTAGTTTAAAGTAATGGACCTAGTAGAAACTAATGGACCTTTGTTTAGATACAGCCTCTGCTTCCCCCTACCCTTACTTTTTTTAAATGAGCAGCTTCCAGCAATCCAATAGCTTGAGAAGCCCAAGTTAATTGATATGCCTGGTTGAGCAGGCATGAGTAGGGTTTGGTCATTTTACATGAGATTATTCAGGACTTCCTGTTCACCATGCTGGCTTCTCTACTCGGCTCCCAGGCATCGTGTGCTGTACTTGAGCTGTCTTCTACTGTGTGGATCACACAAACTTCTAGTGGCCAGCAAGCCATCTAAAGCAGGCTCCCAGTCTTTGGCTGGGATGCTCTGTGCAAACCTGTGTGTGCAATGGAGCTCTGCAACGTGAATTTTTATTGACTCTGTACATTATCTGTTTACGTGCATTGAAGCCACTAAAGCCAGATGACACTGCCTGTGTGTACACTTGCCCCTGCCTACCCTTTGTGCACACTGGTTGTGTCTGGGATTTCTGGATATTGCACAGCTTGGACACCATCAGTCAGGTGTTTTCCAGTTTCCTAATTCCATGTGTACTACCCTTCTGGGTGCTGAAAGGGGAAATCTAGGAGGTTAGTGTTTCAAACCTAAAAGGAGAACTGCAATGCTGAAGAGCCACTGTGGGTTGAGCCTGTCACAGCTGAGATTTCAGTGCTGAAGTTGAAAACAAGATGAAGACAGTATATAAATATTTCTCAGTTTGCAGAAAGCAGCATCTTTAGTTGGTTACCTTTTGAAGTAGTCTCTAAGCTATTTAACTAGTTCCAATGCAGAAAGCTTTACATCACAGACCTCTTATCTGTTGTGATATGCATCATTACTACCAGGTAGTGCAGCGAATATGTACACACCATAAAGAGTTTGTAACCCTTTAATCCCCTGTTAAATATTCACTAGTTTCTTGATCTGCTCAGTCTGTAATGACTGCCTCCTTAGTAGCATTTTCATATTTTTAGTCTCCCTAGGAAAAGGAGGTGCTGCAGGTACTAAGTGTTTTTGTCCTTGAGAAATTATCCCAGAAACCCCGTTTATGAAAGTAATATCAGGAATTTGGGGATGAGAATTCATATTCAGGGGTGGAAGAAAACCTGGTCTTGTCTTAGCAGTTTGATCCAACATCAAGGCTCCTGAACCCTGTCTTTCTAGAAAAGCTTGATTTCTCCTGCTCACAGTAACAGGAGGTACGTTCTCCAATACTTCTCTAGAACTTGATAACAAAAAGTGAGATGGAGAAAGAATTTTTTTCTTTCCTGTCACTGACTTACTGTCTTCTGCAGCAGCAGGATTTAGATTAGTAGTTAACTGAGAATCAGAGCTGTAGTGATTTGCTCCTAAATTTCTTTTCTGGATAATACTGCTGAGGTTTGAAATAAAGCTGATTTGTCCCAAACTGGCATCCTGACTCATCGGAATCCCAGTGGGATTATGTTTCACTTTAACATAAGAAGTCTGAGAGTTTAGCTCATCATATGATAATTTCCTTGATCCAGTTTGACCAAAGGTTTTCAGTAAATGAGCAGTGTCTTTTATGTCAATACTTTGGTGTCTTGTGAAGAATCTCTTTGATAAGGCAAGGCCATTTATTTTAAAAGAGAGCTCTTCTTCTGGAGTAATATCCTGAAGTTCTTCTTGTAAAGGGGCAATTTTATTCTGGTGAAACAGTGATGGAGAGCTCTGTATCCAAGGCTCAGACTGTAGCCGCTGCACTTGTGCCAGCTTGGACCCTACCTTTTTTGAGCTGGATTTTCTAGTCAGTGAAACTGTCTGAGATGAGTTGTCCACCCTCTGTGGCTTGTCCAGCTCTTTAAAGCTGAATAGTGCTTTTTTAGCTTCATTTGAACTTGGAAGTGGGGACGGAGAGGTTTTCAGTTCTATTCCTGATGGAGAAGTGCAAGTAGTTGGGGAATGACATTCTTCGAGGTCTACAGGAGGCACATTCAGGTACTGTTTCACTTTCTGCTTTCCCGAGGGTGACTTGCCTGTTGTGATGATGATGACTTCTTTCCCCTGTGCCCTGCAGGCATTAAGAAGAACTTTCAGAGTCTCTTTGTCTTCAGAGTGTATTGCATACACAAGTGCAGAGCAGTTGGAGTGATCTTGCAGGCTTGGATCAGCTCCATATTCCAGTAGCAGAGATACCACTTCAGGGCCAGCTTTTTCCAAGCACGCATGCATCAAAGCTGTCTTTCCAGATTTGTCCTGTATGTTCGGATCAGCCTTGTTTTCCAGTAGGTATTTAACCATCTTTACCTTGCTGACACTCTGGGAGTCCACATGTTTTGTCCTACAAGCAATCATTAAAGGGGTTTCACCTCTCTCGTTGCTCTCGTTGATGTAGGAGCCACCCTCCAGTAACAGTCTGGTGAGACGAAGGCGGCTTTGATAGACAGCTCTTATCAGGGAATTCCCCTCTGCTGGCAACTCCACTGTTTCAGTCATTGCTACTGTCTCACTTGGACCTTCCTAGTGGCTGGAAAGAACACCTGGTTTTCAGAGAGAGCAAAGGAGCCCCCCAGAAAAAAGGAAAAAAAAAATTTTACTGTACAAATGGCTTGTTGTAAACAGCCCCATACTTTGTGAAAAAAGTATGTGTCAACAAATGCATTAAAAACTTAAAATTTGGATATAACAGTAACATTTATAGGTGCTTAGAACATGGCTGTCACCTTTTTAACATCCCCACACTCTAATGGCTTTATACTGACTACACCCAAGAGGTTGTGCTACAGTTGTATCACTCCTGATTTTCATTAGTGCAAGAAGCAAGACCTGAATGAATCCTGCAACATTTTTTAATTGATGCAAGATCATGTCACATTCACTTATTCTTTCTCATAAAATGACAATGCTAAACATCTAGAAATTAAAGGGAAAAATTTCATGGGTCTTAATAAATAAGAAAAACAAGCATATAAAATATGTTTTATCTAAGAAGAAACTTTTAAATAGCTGGAAAATACATATTATGTTATAACAGTAATTATTATAGGTGGAAGTATACTACCTTCCTTAGGCTCCTCTGAAAACATACTGATCTGATTGAAACAGCATTAATGAAATTATGCACAGCCTGTGTCACTCATTGTGAGCTGAGAAGTCCTGTGGCTGGGCAGACAGTAGCAGCTCTAAATTAAAAGAATTTGATAGCATGACCAAAAATCCAGAGGTTTCACACAAAAAAAGAGTTTAATATGGTATAAATAATGAAAGATCTTCTATGAATATAACTGCATACATGCAACCAATACAATTAAATTACTTTTACTGATGTCTTTTATGTACTTGTTTACCCATGTGTTGGGAAAATCTTTAGAGAGAAAAAAAAAAAATCAATATTTTGCAGTTGCCAAAGCAATATAATTCCAAGACAAGATTAAACATGGATCACAGAATCACAGAATGTTAGGAGCTGGAAGGGACCTCAAAAGAGCATCTAGTCCAACCCCCTGCCACAGCAGGATTCCCTAGACCAGGTCACTCAGAAGCGCATCCAGATAGGGTTTGAACATCTCCAGAGAAGGAGACTCCACAACCTCTCTGGGCAGTCTGTGTCAGTGCTCTGGCACCTGAACTGGGAAAACATTTTGTCTTGATTCACACAAAATCACAGAATCACAGAATTGCCAGAGTTGAAAAGGACCCATTAGGATCATCTAGTCCAACTCACGTTTAGGCACAGGACAATTCCACAGTCACACCATGTGCCTAAGTGCCTTATCTAAGTGCTTCTTAAATTCCATGAGAGTAGGGGCCATGACAGCCTTCCTGGGGAGTCTTTTCCAATGCTCCACCACACTCTGGGTAAAGAAGCTCC
>VWZX01004488.1:2428948-2549647 GCA_013399015.1 Galbula dea | reverse complement strand
GTGGGGTGGGGTGGGGTGTGGAGTGCCTCTCCTATGAGGTCAGTGAGAGACTTGAGATTATTCAGCGCAGCAAGATGAGGCTCTGAGGAGACCTTGTAGTGGCCTTCCAGTACTTAAAGGGGGCCTACAAGAAAGATGAGGGGGGACTCTTTATTAGGGAGTGTAGTGATAGGAGTCAGTTTCATACTGAAAGGCTATACATTTACATTAGTATTTGGAAGAAATTATTTACTGCAAGGGTGATGAGGTGCTGGAACAGGTTGCCCAAGGAAGTTGTGGATATCTCCTACCTGAAAGTGTTCAAGGCCAAGTTGGATGGGGCTTTGAGCAGCCTGGTCTAGTGGAAGGTGTCCCTGCCTGTGGCAGGCAGGCTGAAACGAGTCAAACTTTATGGCCTTTCCAACCCAAACCACTCAATGATTCTAGGAATCCAACCTGTCTGATTGTACAGTAGCTGATAGGAATTCCTGGTTAGACCAATCTTTCTTTATCTAGCCAAAAACCCTCACCTGTCAGAAGATGAGTTGCTATGCTTTCTGAAAATAATATGCTTATCGTTTGTACAGGAGTGACTCCATTCAACCTTAAAGTGTTTTGCGATCCTTTTTTCTGATTTGTGTTAGTGAAGGATAGGTGCTGTTGACAAATGCATAATCTATCAACTCACTGTTGCACAAAGGAGATGCTGTTTGTCTTTACAGCTCTGAGGAAAACCAGCTTTTAGCTAAAGAGGATTTTTAAATAACATCAATGTCCATCTCTGCTTAATTCAGTAAACTCTAAATAATTGAAGAAACTTCTGATAATATAGTTGTTAAACTGAGGGGAGAGGGGTAAATCATAATATGCTATATGATGTGTCATCTGACTTAATGTGATTTCTCTGTAATACTGAAGTGTTTGGAAGCTAGAGAAATCTTTTGGATCTTGTTGAGTATATTAAATTAAAGAGCTTTTGGAGACTGCTGGTAGTGGTTTTTATTGGGCTGTAAGTATGTTTTTTCTTCTAAACTCTTCAGGGTGGTGATGATGCGTATCTATGTGTTAATGAGGGCCACCGTGTTCATGTAAGCACTGCCAATCTGAAGGGGCGAAGTCCTCCTGTTTTGGATTCAGAGGTACATTTGAAAACAACTAAGACAATTCCACAAATACAAGTTTGAAGTAATGAATGGTATGCTGCTGCTTTGTGCTTTCATTTTGCACAGGAGCTGTAATAAGTAGTAAGGTGGATCCATAATTCTTTAAGGTGAGGTTGATTGGGCTCTTACTTCCCACTAAATGTTACCTTTGGAAGTCTTAATTTAATTTTTAAAAATGAAAGTCATGTTACTCTGTCCCTTTGCTAGGTCTGCAGTTGCAATCAGTACGTCTTGGCTTAAAGGTTGGAAGGGAAGTGCAGACTGTTATGAGCAGGAGAAATTGGTGTTAGTAAGTCCAACACTTATGTTGGTGTGTTGACTTACTGATGTGCTTTCTAAGCTGACGTGCAAGAGACTTTTATCATATCCCCTTTCCTTGCCCTGATTGTTGCCATTCTTTTTGTGCCCCAGTGACACTTGCATCTCTTGTAGAGTTACTTTTAATCCAATTACTCTGCCAGTCTGAAAAGACTGGGTATTAAATGTTTCCTTTTTCTCAGAATGCTGTTGAAGATGTGTCATGGAGGCTTGTGGATGGTGTTCTTCAATGTTCTTTCAGAAGGAGTATTCATCTTCCTGCTTTTAAAGGGAGATTTAATCTGGATGCCAGTTACTATATCTTTCTGGCAGATGGGGAAGCTAGTGAAGGTAAACGTGACTTACCTATGATTGCTTTTCTTTAAGCAGCTCTAAATGAGTTTGTAAGTGTTATGTAAGATATGGCTTACCTGAGAAATAGTATCTCAACTAAGATTTCCAAGTTTGAGGCACTTATTCCAGTTGTCTTTACTACCTCTCTGGATCACGGGCTTGTTTTTCAAAATGATAGTAAACTGAGTCATATGTGTTGTATGCCCACTTGGTTCTAGGAACTGGTAGCTTCTGTAGAGATGGCCACATCATTTTAAAAGGGAGACTAGCGTCACAGAATTATTCTGCATGTCTCGTGCATGTAGTGGAGGAAGCTATTTTCTGTAAAAGGATGAGTTGGTTCTAGTACATGAAGATGACATCTTAGTTCTTACCATATTGTGTCCCAGAAATCTACTTCATATATTATGCTGTGTGGTCACAACAGGGCTTGCATTCATAACTAAGGAGTGGCACACTTTCATCAGCTGTAATTAAACCACTTTATGTCACTTCTTAGGTGGACTGATACACAAACATCATCGTCAGCCTCTTATCACCAATGGAATATACAATGTCACAGGCCTTCCTCAAGATATTGGAGGTTCTCGGTCTCCAAGACTTATCAAGGCTCATGGTAAGCTGCAACTTCTAGGTTTGTCTTCCAGCTCTAGACTTGCTGTGGCTGGACAGTTACGTTTTTCCTCTTTATTGTAGAGTAGGTATTTCCTCTTATCTTTCCAGCAGTCCTGATGCATTGAAGTTAACGAGAACTCTTTTTCTCTCACAGTTCTGGACTTCAAAGGAGGCCCATGAGAGAATTATCACTCATTCTTTGTCAAACAAGTTGTACAAAATATCACCTTTCATCCTTTGAACATCTATGCTGGTGACCAAACAGTGTATCTCACCAGTATGTACAGACTGTAATGGAGCACATGAAATGTGCAGTAGCCAGAGCTGCTATGTCGTGCTGTGTAGGCATAGTATGATTATTTTTTTTATATGGATGTTTCTGCCCTCTAGCAAGATAAATGCTTTAAAGCTGTAGTCTGAACCAGGTGATTAAAACCTTATCACTGGTAAATTCTGTCCCTCTGCGTATGGACTGAGCTCTTACGTTCTTTGAAGATGCATATGAATACAGCTAAATTACTCATGATTAACTAGTACTTTTTTTCCCAATTTCCAGGAGTGTTAATGTTTGTTGCTTGGATTACCACAGTTAGTATTGGTGTTATTGTTGCACGATTCTTCAAACCTGTCTGGTGTCATTCATTCCTGTTTGGAAAGGAGATGTGGTTTCAGGTGGGCAAAATCTCTATGTATCTTCAGCTGTTTTTTCTAGCTTTATTGTAAGCAGAATTTTAAACCTACCACATACAAGAAATAAGAGATTAAACTTTGTGTAATTTTTATTCTTCTTTAATCTTATAACATGGAACAATTACAAATCGGAAGTTCACCTACTTTACTAGTAAAAGCAAAGCCTAAAGAAAGGACACTAAAAACGCATTTAACTGCAGGTCTGTTAAGTCTGTTTGAATGGCATTATAAGGAAGCTGTAGAGTTTCTAAAGGCAAACTTAACTTTTCTAGGTGCATCGTGTACTTATGTTGACCACAGTCATGCTCACGAGCATTTCTTTTGTGCTGCCATTTATATACCGAGGAGGTTGGAGTCAGGTGAGCGTGTGCTTTTCATTTGTTTTGCTTGTAAACTCAAATGCAAAGGATGAACCAAATGAATGAGGAGGTCTACTGATGACTAGCATGTTACAAGTATCACTGAGGAAACTGCTTTTCAAGCTGTCCTTAAGTAGGGCAATTTCAAATCCTAGCAACACAAAAGAGGAATGTTGCCTCCTTTAACTAGAGTTGAAAAATTTCAGTACTTTCCTTCTTTCTCTCAAAGTCCTTGTTTACAATTTCTTTGTTCTAAATCAGCTTTCTCATTTCCTTAGAGAACTTAAATTTTGGAGAGAAGTGAGTGTGTGAGAGCTGACTTATGACTGTGGTAAACCTGCTGAGAATAAGTGTTATGAACTTGGATTTTAAGCTTAAGCACTGGGTACAGTTAGTCTGGAATAGTAGTTAGAGATTATGTATCTGTTGCTGTCACCTGTGTGATATTTAGTGCAAGGTGATACCAGAGACTGGGAAGTTTAGAGAGTATCTGAATTAAAGGTGGGAGAATGTTGTCACAGGTATGAGCTAGGAGCTAAGGAAATGGAATAAAATGTTTTAAGGTTAAGATTAGAACAGAAACAGTAAGAGAGGAGACCTGTCCTGGAATGAGTCATGAAATAGGCCTCTCCTGAAGACACGAGGTTGAGGATGAAGAGCTTGGAACCATTGCTTCTAAGGTCATATTGCTCTCTGCTTTTCAGCTGGTAGAATTCCTCAAAACAGCAAAAAAGTGGGACAAAACTTGGGCAGAATTACCAGTGTCTCATGCTGCCAAGGAGAACCATCTCCTTGCAATTGCAGGGGCATCTTACTGTGTCCTGTTGCTTCTGCCAGTCTAAACACCGTTGTAAGTTAGTAATACAAGCAAAGTAAAATTATCAACTCTTTGGTATTTTTTTCAATATCTTTATGTAGATAGATGTTAAAGACAAATGTCCTATGTTTAGGAAGCAGGCTTTCATCCCTATGTTGGCTCTACCGTGATGGCTCTGACAATCGTTCAACCACTTATGGCAGGCTTCAGACCATCTCGTCACGCACCAAGGTACTCACAGCTAACTCATTAAGTTATAGTCACAGGAATTGAATATGCCTATTTCTTTAAAAGATCTTACATTGAAAAGATACCTTTAAAATGGGTAACAATGTTCTTTGATTGTTTCGTTGTTGTTGTTTTTTACCCTCCCAAACTACATAAAAAATAAAATGCTTTTCATTGTTTTGTAGGAGGCAGTTGTTTAACTGGTTTCATTGGAGTATTGGTACAACAGCTAGAATACTAGCTGGTGAGTAAGATTAATAGCTGTAGCTCCCTTTTAAGTTATTTAAAGGAACTTTGTTCGTGTCTGGGCTATTGCTCATCTACAACATCTATGGACATCCAGTCCGGGTATCTCTGAAGTTCTTTTTCTTGCTGGCCATCTTCTGTATGAGTTTTAAGTGGACATCAGGTACAGCTTTAGGGTGAAAGTGACTATGTAAAATCAAACTGATTATAGACAAATGTGAAAGATCTCTAATGTGGATGTGTTCTTATCTTGAGTGATTTGTTTTTGTCTTGGAAGATTTGGGAATAGTGTTCTTACAGTAACATAGTTCAATGTTATTTAATGGGAGAGGGGAAACTTACAGAACCAGAAGCTGGGCTTTATTCTATTGGTAGTGATAAGTTTCCACAGGCAGCTTAGGCACAAATGTTGTGACTGTGGTCTTGTTGGTAGTCACAAATGCTAGTGTTTGTGTAACTGACATGTGATAGGGCACTCAGCAGAATGAAAACTATCTTGTCTCTCTGCCTTCCCCCTCACACTGCCAAAAACCAGAAAGCTTTTGGATGCATGGGTTCCTTTTAAGCTCATTTCCCCAAGTAGTTGTAGGAAGTTCATGGGAAATCTCTTGCCAGAGCTGTTGAGGGCATTTTTTTTAATCACCCTGACACAACACTTTTATTGTCTTTTTTTATCTTGTTTTTACTGTCTAGTGGTGACCATGTTCCTGGGAATGGATCTGCCAGCACTTGACCTACCAGACCCATGGGACACCTATACTATGATTGGCTTTGTAGCTTGGCATGTTGGTATCGATGTTGTTATGGAAATACACAGCTACTGTCTCGTACGTAAAGGTACAAACCCTACAAAACTCCTGTCACCTTGTTTGCTGACAATTGTGCAAAAAATGTATGAGAGTGGATTGAATTTCAGGAAGTGTTCTTCAGCTTCTAACTTGGAAGCTGAAAGGGAATAACTCTCATGTAATAGTGTCATATTTTCTGTACAAACTAATGTGGGAGTAAACCAGTTTTCAAGACCGAAGTGTTCTAGAAGAGTTGGTTTTGTGCTCTTATAAATAGTAGCTGCTTATTTCTGAAACCACAGTTCATAGAGGCAGGCTGAAATGTTTAAGTATTTTCCAAGTATCTATTCCTCTTTGCCATTGATCCCAGGTCTACAGGTCAAGTTCAGGTTAATTCATGCAGATTTAGTCTGCATTTTATTGTAACAAATTGCAGGTATGAATGGCTGTTGTTGCATGAGCAGAATTATCAGAAACTTGTGCACAAACGCTTGCACTTTTTGGTTAACAGAGAGTGAAGGTGAAATCCTGACTCCCATGTGCCTAGAGCAGAGACTAGTAGGGACTTCACTGGAAATTCTTGGTTTCGCTGAGTGGTGTCACTGAGAAGAGATTAGGCTGCTCCTGTAAACAACCTGTTGAAGGCAGATGAGACAGCTGCAGAACTGAAGATGCATGATTAGTTAAGAAGCTGCATAAGGTGGTGTGTGGAAAATAAGTGATTAGAAAAGATGTGAATTTAAATTTAACTGTAGTAATTACTTCGTAGAAATAGAGAAATGAACTTAAAGTGTTTGAGCAATGAATATTCCTGTGTTGGTTAATGGAAAATACTTCTTAATGAAATGTAGATATCTTAAAATTAAAAGGAAAAGGTTTTAGATCAAGCAAATACTCTGTTCAGCTCAAAACCTCAGTGTTTTGATGATTTAGTCTAGCAAAAGAGACAATGTTTTTCCACTTAGTGTCCGGAAGCTACTTTTTGTAGGTCAGCTCCAGAATAACATTTCACTTGTGCTGTAAGCATGATAGTACAGGTCATGAAATAAGAAATGAGACTTTGAAAGTGCTTCTCAAATTTAATGCTGGTAGAAGAATTAGTTACTTGGTCACAGGATTGAGACTTCTGCGGTGTAAAAATGAAAACTCCCCATCTTCTTAAGAGCAGACCTAACTTTAAATTTTCCCGCTAACAGTTGAGTTGATAGAGGATGACAGAGTACAGATACTGCAGTCACTCACATCTGCAGAAGCAGAGGTAAGTCACAAGTTTGTAAATAACTACTGAGGTAGGGTGATTCTTTGTTTAAACCAATAAAAAGACTGACACTTCTATGGCTTTTCTTCTCCTTCTCTTGCAGGGTCGTCTCTTTAAACAAATTGTGTTAACCATCTATGTCTGTGGAAATATAATATTCCTCATTGCCTTCCTGGCAGCAATCAACCAAATTTGAACTGAGTCATTGAGAATTTTCTGATGAAATATTGTGCATTTGAAAAACCTGCAAGGAATGCTTTCTATCACAACTTTTGCTTCAACACCTCCCTGATGATGTCATGGAAGAATAATAGCACACGTGTGTCACATTCAATGTTAGGGAGAACTTGAATTCAAATCCATAGAAGGATGCTGCAGTCCTGAGAAAGTTGTCTTCTGATGGGACTTTTAATGGGATTCTTTGCCTGAGTAAGGAATGAAGTCTCTATTTTTTAAACGCAGTAATTAACTTGATTGAAGCTTTTATAGATTCAGAAGACTGAAATTATGTGCTGAGAATGCTGTTTTGATAGTCAGTTCCTTAAATCTTTTGTGAATATTGTCGGGGAAAAAATGGTAAGAATGGTCCAGAATCTATCATATCTGCTCACTTCACTGTGTTCTAATGGCACATGATGTGGCAACTTCCTCCTCATGACAGTTTCGTGCATTAATAAAACCCAACCAAAACAAAGTGAAAAACTGTCACAAGTGCAGGTTGATGCATGAGCTAAATGCTGTTGTCTGTCTTTGCAGTTAAATGCAAAAATATTCTCTCTGCTCTAAGAGCAGTACACTTACGCAGGCATAATGGATTTGGGAACTTCAGTGCTTTAGTAAAACCACCACTTGCTTCACTCAAAATGCTGTTTTGTCCCATAATCCTCAGTGCTTCTAAACCCTAAAGAAAAAACATGTTTGCAATGTAGGTGCACTAAAACCAGTTGTACTTATGCACAACTCAAACAGGAAGAATCTATCTGTGTTTATGGATTTGTGTTTTGCTGTTTTTTGGTTCCATGTGGCTTCTGAATTACTTTCTGTGTAAATAAGGTGGATTTATGCCACTTGATGCTTGAATGGAAGTGAAAATATTTGCTTAGGAACGTTGCAGTTGTATTTGTGCTATTGAGCAAAATTAAGATTAGGAGTTGGTTTGATTTCAGGAAAAGCAGCTTCTGTTAATTTGAAGTGAGGATCCTTTGAGTTGTCATATCTAGGAGACAGAACAGTCTTTATAAGAATGTGGGAGGGCATTCTTTTGGTTAAAAAAAGACATCTAAGTACATGAACTAGGCATAGGGAATGGAAAGAGACTTTTTTTGGTTCATAGTTTGCCTAAGTGTGGAAGGACACTCTTGAAATGGCATCTTGGAAATGAACCCTTAATATGCCATGCAGTACAGTCCTTTGCACTTGTTTTTTGCAGCTCTGAACAGTTTGCTTTGACACTTAAATTTTCGAGACTGGAAAGTATTGGGTTTTTTAGTTCTACACTTCAAATTTTATCTTCAGCCTAGAGCTACTAAGCTAGCTGGGAATAAAGGTGTTAGACTATTGGACACAGCAGTAAATAGTGTAAGGCCTGGGTTATAGACATTTATAGCAACATCTCTTCTACCTCATGTCCAGCTCTAAAATACCCATACGTGGGGGTCTGGTAGTGTTTCTCTTTGTTTACTACAGCCATCTGTTTCTGTCTCTTCAGAATCCATAATGCAGCCTATTGCAGGGACAAGTCATAGAAAGCTACAACTTGTAGTCAGTGATCTTTTTGGCCATTCTTGTTTTACACATAGATGCATTTATAGAGCTGGGGTTAATTCCTTTGCCAGCAGCAGAGTGGAAGTGAGCATTAGTTGGATCATCCTGCTTCCTCCTGGAAGCTGGAATAGCCATGTGCTGATTGGGGAAAAAGGGATTATGAAGAAGCAGGGCAAAACCCAGGTTGAAGGATAAGAAATACATAGCTAATTCTGTGGGTTTGTGGAGTTGTGTTTTTTTTAGAGAACTCTAATCTCAAAAGCCTGGGTATCAGAGGCCCATCTAATGATGAAGTTTTGGAGGGATCTTTTGTATACCAGGAGTTTACACCAGGAACTTTCTCAACGTAGAAACAGTTGGCTTTTTAAATTAAACCAAATGCTGGATTCTTTCTGTAATGCAATAGCTATGCTATGTGTTGTTGTTTCTTTTGTATGTGACAAGGAACACAGGGTTTTAAAAACATGAATGTAAATATCTTAAGTTTTTGTCTTTTTTAGTAAGATGAAAACACTATCAGGTAGAAACTAGGAAAGAATAGTCTTGCCTACCAGCAAAATGGACTCTTTGTTTTTCTTTGTAGAGCTTGTTTCATAAAATAAAGCTATCTAAATGCTTCCTGAAGAAACTTGTACTGAAATTAAATGTTAAAATAACTTCTTTTTGTGATGCAGAGTTTCTTTTCCTCAAGAAGAAAAAGTAAAAATCCATGTTCCACATCTAATACATCCTTTAAAACTGGCAAAATTATCAGTTGCTTGTTGGTTAGCTTGTTCTTCCAGGAGCTAGCAATATTGTAGCTTATTTGATTGGAAGACCTGTTAATTTTGTGTAATGTTTGTTCCCACCACGGCCCTGGCCCCCTTCCTGTGTGAGTAGTAAGAGGAAGTGATGTGTCATTGTAGTCTACTGACTTCCAAAATTTCTGGTGTAGTCCTTCAGGGAAAAAAAAAGGCTATGGAAGTATTTGATATCAGCCTGAAAATAGGTGACAGACAGTTTGGTTCTAGAGACACTGGTGGCTGCGGTATTTGTTTTCTTGAATGATAAAAGAATGTGCTTCCTAAAGGAAACCCAAAGAAGTCAAGAAATCTTCACAAGAAGAGATCAAGAAGGTTTCTGTGTTCTTTTACTTTCAGATTAAACTTGTGTTGACAAGTCAACATTAGCATATTTCTTTTTGGATTCTTCTAGACAAGCAAGCACTCCCAGTCAAGTAGAAACTTGTGATCAGTCTCAGAACAAGTAGTTTACTGATTGATTTGTTAGATGCAGCCTTCAAATACTGGTCATCTGCTTTTGATATAACTACAAATCATGTCTCTTGCACATGTTTTGAACTAAAACTGATGCAAAGAGCTCAAGCGCAATGAAATTCACTACAACTTTGCTTTACTTGAATTCATTTTTTTGTACTAGGTGTGTCATGCAGGCTTCAGAATGAACTAAGGTGTACTTTTTTTCTTTTCCTTACACTGGGCACTACACACTTCTGTTGTGTCAAAAATCACAAGATGGGGACATTTCATATTCAGTATAATAGTGCTCATATTTTTCCTTTACCCAGGTTTGGGAAGGCTAGAGGTGTTGCCTGCTTTTTGTTTTCCAGCACGGTTTGTAACACTATGTGGCGCTCTTGTTCAAATAACGGCATTTTTATGCTGTTTGCATTGGAGAGGATGTCCGAAACAGGAAGTGTTTGTAGATGAACTAATTAGAAAAATACTCAAGCTTTATTAAGAAACTCGATGATTAATTTCAAGCCAGTTCATACAGATAGACGTGAATAGATGTTTACCTGATGTCTACACTTAAGCTTTTATTTGAACAGAAACGGTCTGTTTTCTTTTGTGTAAATTGTGCTCTATGTGGGTACTACCCTTGCCAAACAACTTAAGAGAAATGGCAATCATTGAGGAAAACTGCAGTATTCTGTATTTCATTGCAGAAGTTAATCTCGGTTATTTTTGACCTTCAGTTCAGGCTGAAATATCTATTTCATTGTAGTCTTTCTGGTTGAGAGGGATGATCTGTTAGTAATTCTGAGAAATTCTTTGCTCACATTACACCTACTCCCCTCAGAGAAGCTGGGATCACTGTCAAGGGGGAACTGTTGCATTCTCCTGAGGGAGTGGCACAGTGGAATCCACAAGTAAGTGCTTTACAACGTGCTTGTTACTGTTTCAGCTCATAGATGAGCTGATTCAGCCAGTGCATAGCTCCTTTTGGTCTTCACATTGTGCAAAAGTGACTACATGTTGCGAACCGTAAGCTGAACGTATCCATCACACTGAACCGTGCATCTGTGATAGTCATGTGGACAAACGATACTGCATTAGAAGGGATTCCAGAGAGTCCTTTTGTTTCAGAGAGCCTTCTGTCTTACTGGACCTCAGAAATTGTTTGGCTTTAATGATGAATTGGAATTTTGCATGGTATCTGTACTGATGTGAAAAAGATGATCTGCCTTCTTGTAATTCTATTCGTGTTTGGTATGGGATGTGGGAAAGTTGTGGGCTGCAGCACTTGCATGATGAATATCCCTGCTTCCCAGAAGCACGCAACTCTTGAATGCTATGTTTTGTCTGTTCCTCCAAATTGAGGATCTGCTATCCATCTTGCTACATTACTAGTGTATTAATGTGGGACAAACTAAGTAGTTTTAAAATGTTACATTAGAATTGTCACATGGCAAAGGAGAGATTTACTTAGCCCTGTGTTGCCTTCAGAAGTAGTAGTGAGTGCTTAAAACAAGAGATGTAAGGAGGCTGCAGTGATATTTTCATTTTCAAGCAAGCATTCTCCTTGCTACTTGCCAGAATCTGTGCAAGGATGTTCTAAACTAGAAACTGCAGCTGAACGTCTGTAGTGATTGAATTTTATCTATGAAGTGTGTAGTGAATTATTAAAAATATAATAACACAAATCATTAAACGATATCAAGATTTGTTTTGTTTTTACCTTCATGCCTTTATCACAGTTTTCTAGGCCTCTCATGTCTGTCCCCTACGGCATTTTTTTTGCTGTACAACTGATACTGTATTTAGCCATTTTACGCTTCTGATAAATCTTCATTGCTCTTCTCTGTGTCTTCAGCCATGGGGTGACCAAACTCTACTGAAGTTGTAAATATGAAATGCTATGCCTCAGTTCTATTTTGGGTTGTTTTTCATGCCTTCCCTAATGAGTCTTCATTTTCATGGCTTCTGAGTATGGAGTTGATATTTTCAGAGGACTATCTAAAATAATGTCAAAGTGTTTTGCTTCTTACCCAAGAGGTTCATAACACCAACTTAGCAGCTACTTCTCATGCTGTGTGTGCTTAAGATTATTTCTAGGTTTTTTTTAAACATTACTCTTCATATATTGGTAGTGAATTTTTACCTGTAGGCTTACTATACATTCACCATTGTGAAGTCTGTCTTCAATCTCCTTTTTTTTTTCTTTTTTTAAACTACTTCAAATAATACTATTATGGCAGCAGCAGCTTTTTTGCTCTTTTTTCCAAGTCATGTAAGTTTAATAGCACAGATTATTGGATGAGTGTCCACAGCAATCTGCCACTGTTAGAAAAACTGCTCAGGACTACTTCATGTCACTCTCCTGCTCTCTCACTTTTTGGTATATCTGGCTAGGAACCTTTGAGAAAGACATGAAAGAAAAAGGAGTTGATGGCAACCCTCTGCTACTCTTAGACCAAAAAATAACAGAAGAAACATAAGGAAAAACCCCAACTCACTATGTTAAAAATCCCACCATCACAAAAAACCCCAAACCACCACAAACTACACAAGAAAAAATCCAGGATAGACAGAGAAAGTGTAATACAGTCAAATTTATTTGTTCACAACTACTATTCCACTCTCCAGGTAACCATCTCTGACAAATCCTAAAATTTGAGATGATTACCCCCTTCAGACTAGGAGCTACAAAGTGTTTAAAGGCTACAAGTCAGCTGATTACTACCATCGTGCCTCAGTATGAGGTAGTAGCTTCAGTTTTCTGCTTTGAGATGAGGAAGACCAGCAAAAAAAGTTACAATTTTTTTTGCTGGTGCATAATTTGACTTGACTGTACTAGAATAACACCACCTGAGCTTTATCTGTTTAATGATTCAAACCAGGCTAAGACCTAGCAAAATAAAGCTATCATACTGATTTGAATATCAGGATATAGTGCTATAAGGCACTTCGCAAGAATATGTACTTGAAAAATCTGTCTTGCATGTGATTTTTCTAGGTGTAATTGTACCTCATAACTGCTTTAAGAGCCTTTAGCTCCTTCCTTGTGTGGAAAGAATTAGTCTGTTCCTTGGTGGGAGCCTTGGACCTTGCTGTAGAGCTGTGCCCAGCAATGGCTGCGCTTAAAACACGCCTGTTGCAGCTGCAGTACAAGCTACTAGCAATTTGGTATTTCTGATGGAAGGCTTCCACTAATTTTAGCTCCCAGGGCAACTGAAACCTGTTTACTAAGGGTATCCTTTTTTTTTTTTTTTTTTTTTTTTTTCCTCCTCTGATGGACAGGCACTGCCTGTCTGGCAGCCAGTCAACTGGCAAAGCAGGGCTTTCTGAGCAAGCTAGGAGGTGAAACCATGCCTGGGAGGTCAGGCTGTTCATGGTTTTATGCACAGGATTGATCTGCGAGGTTGTGGGTGGGCAGCATGTATATGGCACGGAGAAGGGAGCAGGGTTTGAGGATAGCTATACCATCTTATGTAATATAAGAGGGTGGGTGGATTGTAGAGCTCTACAAGGTAGTTAAATATTTAAATGCTGACTTTACAGTTTTTGATTTGTGTTGCTGTCACTTAAAGGAATGTTTTAAACTTTGGCCAACGTGGTATGCTTGGAAACTAGCTTTTACTTTTGTTTGTTCCAGTTTCTCTCTCTCATGTTTAGTTTTTTATTAACTAATGCTTTTATCAAAAAAGTGCTGGGATGGCATTTCCAGTTGAAATCAGGTAGATTGGCACACTTTGAAGTGAAACAATGTCCTGTAAAGTTCCATAGAGATGGCTGTTTGTCTGCTCTGTGTATGTAGCAACAATGTACTCCTTGTTGCGGGAGCAGCTATGCACACGTCTTCATGTTTGGATATAGACCGCACATAAGTTCTTGAGTAATTTTCCACTACTTTTCAGCAGAATTCAGTATGTGACTTGTGTGTATGTGGCAGTTGGTCAAATCTAAAAGTCTGTTAAAGTCCAGTGGATTATGCAGAGGGCAAAATAACCCAGATGCATAAAAAAGAGCAAAACAAACGTCATGATCCAAAAAGAGCTGTCTTGAAGAAACTCTTCGTAGCTTTATTCTGCTTTAGTAGTAAGTTTTAGTTGCGTGTCATTACAGCTGTTAAATCACCTTTTTCCCCAGCTTTGCCATTCTCATCCGCAGAGCTGCAAAAAGAAAAAGTAAGCCATTGTGGTTTAAGACTAACTTGTTATTGCTGATGCGAAATCTTTCTATTTAGAAAAATGAAGAATACACATACCTCCGGTGGTTAATCCACAGAGTGAGCATTGTTTAAGTGTTTACAGAAAGAAAGCAGTAGAAGGCGTTAGTTCTGGTAATTGTGCAATGAAGGGAGTATATTAAGAAAGGACTCCATTATCACTGTTTGAAAATTAGTGCAGCTCTTTTCTAATTGTTGTTTCCATTACCTTCACTAACCTATTGTAATGACAGCTTTAAAAGTTGCATGAATAATTAAACTGTTTAAACTAAACTCCTCAGTGGGAGCTGTAACTATCTGGAAGTCTTTTTCGTTTGTGTTAACGTTCACAGAAAACTTTCCTCTCTTCCTGGTGTAGTGAGTCAGAGTGAGAGGTAGTCATATTTCTGATTAAGTCTGATTTAAGTCTGATGAAGTAACTTTGTACGTATATAAACTTCAGTATGGCTGTTGTCTGTAACTGGCTATCATGTGGGTTAGTTTAAAAGTGATAGTGCAGGACGGATGAAAAAATGTTAAAGTTATTTTTAGAACAGCAGTGTAATGCTGTTGTTTGATATGTAAGAACCTCCCCCCACCACGTAGTTGATCAGAGAATGCAATGGGAATAATCTCCAGCCCTCTGACCTGTCAGTTTGAAGAGTCACCCAAAATAGCATGTCCCCTTCCTTCATCCTGCATATGTCTCTGTACTGAGAGACAGAGGTCAGAGCAGCTGTTTACTTGATTTATATATGTTGGCAAAATGCACAACTCGAGTTATGTTTTGAATGCTGAAGTTCTTGCAAATCATAGAAGCATCTGAGTGTAACTTTGTATCACAGGCCTGCTGATATTAAGCTTAGCTCTAGAGCTCTAGAAAGACTCTGTGTACTCCATGCAGACCAAGGCATTCTGAAGGACTCGAGTCCTGGCAGTGGTTTGAGAGAACTATCAATCTAGTGCTTCACTTATGGCCAATAGGCTGTGTTTGTCTTGCTCTATGTGTTGCAGAAAGAGATGGCATGCATAAATTTTTCTCTCTTAAAAAGCAGTTTTGTATGATACTTTCTTCAGTGTGAATGGAGTTAAGTCTCCATTGTGGCTTTTGAAAGTTGCGCAGCTTCTAGTGGTAAGAAAAAAATTAACTCTCATAGACTAGATACCTGTCAAAAATCTTGGACCTTCATGTCTCATGAGAGCCTGTTCCACGCTGTCAATAGATTTTACTGCCTGCTTAGCTTCAGTTTTTCCTTTCCTTATTCATTCCACTATGTCTAGCCTTTGTTTTCCCCCCCTCCAAGGACTTTTACTTTCCCTAAAGAGCAGTGAATCTTTAAAACACTTGTGTGTTAATTCATTTGACTGAAACTTAAAGAAGAAAAAGCTCTAATAATGCAAAATCCCAGTATCTTAATTATAGCATTATTATCCTTCTCCTGTTATGTTTTTTCTGAGGGCACTTACTTTGAGATATTTATCCCTTACGAAGCTCCTGGGGAAAGGAAAATTGCATGTCTACAGCAAGAGGTACATCCTATATTTCTATCAGTTTGGGGACATGCTGAAAGCTCCTAACTTAATCTGTTATTTCTCTGTATGGATTGGCACATGGAACAATTAATCTGCCTCCTAGTTGTCCTTGACTATCACTAATTTTTTTGGGTTTTTTTGCTGGTTTTTTTTTTTATTGTAACTTGCTCTGAAGGTTCATTTCTTTCCCAAAGCAAAATTGTTATATAAGGAACTGTCCCCATGGTCTGTTCCATGCTTCCTTTCTGTTCTCTTTCAGAGTCCTCAGTGCCTTCTTAACATTCAAATGCTGCAATTGTCTCACAAAGCTTTAATTTCAGAGAGGTTTTTTTTTTTTTCTGTTATATGGTTTGTTGTTTTGGAAATGTATTTTGAGGTACCAAAAAGAATTTTTGACTCCCTTCTTTTCAGTGGTGGTGTTCAGGGTGAACCTGCGAAGTTGGGCATCAGTGGCTGCTTCGGAAACAGTTTGGGTTTTTTTTGGTAAGAAACAGCTCTGTTTAATGCATTGTTCTAAGTTTAAGAGCCTTTCCTGGTTTTGTTTCCTTTATACAAGTTGCAGTAAGATAACAGGAAAGCTTGGGAAAAATTGAGTCACTTCCTGGCTTCTTTCCACTGATCAAAATGTACTGGGGAGTAGCAATAAATAGGTGGAGAGGTAAAGAGGAATATGACTTAGTTCCAAATTCTGCTGGGCACTTAAGACACTTAGAGGCAGTGCTGACTGTTGGGGTGTATTTCTGAGGCAGTTGCCAAACTGCTTTTAATATAATTGAAAGAAGTTTTTCCGTAATTGGCTACTTTCTCCTTGGTAGAATTCTTTTAAGTAAATGGGTAAGACCAATACAGATTAGCAGAACAGGTTCTCAAATGTCTTTGCTAGTCTTACACTTATCCACCTTCCCTGAAAGTCAGTGTTTGTTTTCCACTAACCTCAAAAAAAAGAGAGAAACCAGATTCTTCAGAGTGTGTCTGAGTGGCATGGAAAACTGAAGAAATTTCAAATGCTTCTTTCAGGAGACAAAAATAACCATGTATCACCTCGTGGCCTGTATGTGGCCCACCCAAATGGTACTGCCAGCTCATAGTTATTTCTTGGAAACCTCTTTCACAGGATCTGTTCAGGAGCACCCACACAGTGGGCTGTAGAATGAATGATTTTTTCCTGTAGCAACCAGCTGGTGGGTGGGTGGGTGAGTGTCACATCTGTATTATATGCCTATACATATGTGTTGGGGGATTAAGAGACTATCCCCAAAATGTCATGGGCTGGAGCAGTTGCTGGAGTGGTTTATCTTGCCTGTACCAGCTACTCTTTCAGTAGCTGGCATTAGAGTTGCTGACAGCAGCCTTTGGTCCTTCAGGATGCAGAAAAATGCACAGATGGCAGGGTTGGTGTTTGAAAGAAGCAAAGGTCTCAAGTGATAGAAAAGTGCAGTGGCCTCATTGATCAGAAAGGCTGAGCAGCACTGCTGGAATATTTCAGGCTGCTTTGTGCGTGACTGCATGAGATTAATACCTCTATAAACTGAGAGCATTACTGAAGAGCTCTTTCCAGACTTTGCACACTGATGCAAAAATACTTGAAACTCCTTATGTGAACCAATGACCACGCTCTCTCCTGGCTTTACCTGTATTCTAAAGTAGAAGTGCTGGGCTGCCAGTGTGGTGTTACGCAGGGCCCAAATGTACATTTCTGCTGCCAAATTGCAAAATTATTCAGAATATAGTCTGAAAGAGGAGCAAGGAGAGAATGTGGGATCAGGACCCTGATCTTTCTGTAGTTCAGCTCTTTACTTGGAGGAGAGTGTGACTACTCTCTGAAATCTACTGCTTTGTAAATACACTTTAATGCATTTTACTTGTGTGCATTAAAGTGCATCATAATCACAAAGAAGAGCTTTATGTATTTCTGGGAGATCTTGCTATTGTTCTTTCAACCTTTTATTATAAAACTTCATAATAAGAAATAGACACTTTGAGTATTAATAGAATATAAAAAGCATTAAATAATGCTGTGGACTACATGGACTAATGACATTTACTGATGAAAACTGTTTCATTGTCTTTGGGGACTATAAAAATACTTAACTCAGGTTAAAACTTGCATAAGCATTGTCAAGGCAATATTGGCAATGCTGATTCCAGAAAAATGCAAAGTAAAGCTGGTTATTAAACAGTCTTTCTGATTTAAGGAGCAATTTGGATTATCTAACAAGTAGTTAGAATGCTGACAGACAGAAAAAGACTCCAGTGCGGAGACAGTGTTAGTAGCAATGCTTTTAGGTACCTGGTAGAACTGAAAATTAATTGTAATTGAGGTAGTATTAATGGAACTCTTGTTATTTGAAAGAGAATGACCTTTAATCTTTAAAGGTTACAGAAATGGCTTTTCTGAAATGGTAACTAGTGCATTGCTAAAGATGAAATAATTCAGCAGTACCAAAATGCAAACTGGCATTTGTTAACAAACGAGCAAGTAAATGAATAATTGCATATTAGTCTGTGAAACAATCTAAATAGTAAAGTGAAACAGTTGCTAGTAGATAAGTTTGCTACATGAGTGAACAGCAGTGACATGATTTTCCTTTTCTGTTACCTGTTAGTGAGGGATCCTCAGTACCATCTCCAGATACCTGGCTGGGAAGATGAGAAGTGCTCGTTGGTGAGCTTAAGTGTTCCTCTTGTTCTCGCAGGGAGATGGAATTTTTGTGGGGTACCTTGTTCAGACTTTCACCCAGATGGCTTGCAAGGTTTGCCTGTGGGACTTCTGTGACTTTCTTGTTCAGTGGCTGATAAACCTGACTATAGTGGCCTACGGGATGATATGCTGGTTTCTCAGATTTGCTGTCATCATCATCATCATCAATGATAACTAATTCTGCACGAATAACCCCATCGTATCGTGACAATGTTTGGTCTGCTTCTGGATCATCATCAATGCGCTGATAACCCATGAAAATCATTGTTACTGGTTCAGAATCATCCACGTAACATGGTACAGCTTGGACAATGCTGTACTGAACATCTTCCTCATCTTGAGGTGCAGAGGATGTTTCATTATGATGGCAGGGACTTGAGAACCTTGTCTCATTATGTTTTTCTCTTGTATTCTGGTAAGGTTTTAATTCCTCATAGGCAGATTTTCTTTCTTCATTATGTGTTGTCATATTTTCAGAATTAGTGTGTGCTTTCTTCTCTGAATGGGAGAATACTGGAGAGGGAGACTTTGGCTGTACTACTTTTGGAAGGTCAAGCCCATTCTCTCTATGTTGCTGTACAAAGGGCTCTGTTTTGGAAGAGGATTCTGTCTGATTGCTAAATCCATTCATCTCATTTCTGTGCGTGTCTTCCAGTGATGGTCCAGAGACTAATTTGTCTTTGTGAGGAGTAACTGGCCTGCAAAATTTGTTTGCAAACACAGGCTCATGATACTCTGTGGGAGACTGGGAACTTTTTTCAGTTGCCTGCCGTAACAGGTCTTCCACCTCAACAGGAGCAAGTTCATCCATCTCATTTTGCCTTGTGCTGCCATTTGAGGACACTGCATAGACTGATTTCCTGCCATCGTCATAGACTTTAATTCCTGTCTCTTTAAACTCCTTTGAAGGAAGAGGTATTGTTGATAACACTGTGTTTTCACCTGTCTTCATATCTTTTTCAACTTTAATTTCCATGGCAAACAATGCTGTTGAAAGAAACAAATGCTTAAACTGATAATGCAGTAGCTGTAAGAAGTATCTGAGCTCTGACAGTGATAGAGAATGACTGTCAGAATGACTTATCAAATGTGAAATGATCACACACATAGCCAATATATTGGATTCTCATTTCAAATGCTCCCTTCCATACTGTCACAACTTGAATTGGAAAAAAAATTCATTTGGATCTACTTCTGTGAGGGGAAAAATAAGCTGCTGAGGATCCATTTTTGTTATGTGGCTGACTAAGAAAGCCAGATTTATTGTTGACCCTGGTGGTGTGCTGGGCAATAACAGTTGAAAAAGCTCAACATGCTACAAGACTACAGAGTCTTGGACGCTCATAAGGGTTTGTAGTAGTTGGGATGTAGACCTACTGGGCAACCAGCTGTAGTCTGGTTAAGTGTGGATAGAAAATGTGAAATGTTTGATATGAAGGGAGGAACTACTTAGTTATGCCAGGTAGAGGAATGAAGTGCTGAAAAGTGACTGAATGCTGGAAACACTTGATCTTTATTCTCAGTAACACATACCTTACACCAGTGTCCCACCTCTTAGTGTGGTTTTGATGACCTCAGTGATAACGCAGCGTAAACAAGAACAGTATTGTTCCATAGCTGTAGTGTTTATCCTTCACTTAAAGGGTATTAGCCTCAATTTATAGGAAATCTTTGCACATATTGACGCCCCATGGAGTGATTAATAAGCGATACCTTTTCTCTTTTCTTCATCACTGATGGCAGCATTTGCTGTACTTCTAAGTGCAGAAGGCCTGAAATGCTTGGGAAGGTCGGGTATGTTGGCATATATGTAGTCTGCTGCCTCTAAATAAAGAAGGTCCACAAAGCATTTAGTATTATTGTCACTGACTTCTGTAAGAACCTTTTTAAGTTTGGGTTTTTTTGACTGAACGTACCTTTTTCAACTCCTGCATTTTCAGTCTTCACAGACTAGGAAAGAGAACCATTAGCAATAAATGTGATTAGTCAGTTTTAAGATGTTAACTAGATACTTTGTCTAGTGCTTTGCTTTACCTGGTAGTTTTAAATTTGTGTGCACAGTTTCATAATGAGAAGGAGCTAAAAGTGGAACCTCTCAGTTCAAGCATGGTACAGGAGAAAGTGAAATTTCTCTGGTCTTTTTTGCCAATATGATTCCAAGTCGCTCAGGAAGGGACAAGACATTAGAAAGTTTAATCTGTGACAGAGCCTCACACTGTAGCCCAAACTGGTTGGCTTCCAAGATTTTTGAAGTCTCTACTTTGATTTTTCCAGTTGTGCTTATCTCCTTGCATATCTTTAGAGAGAGTTTGTGTTTAAGAATAACAAGAACTGAAGTTTAGATTCATTACAATTTTTTTTTGAGACAGTTTTAGATTATTTTCAAATATCAAAATGACCTTTTGATGAAGACTAATCAATGATAATATCAACTCATATTTCAGTATAACTTCTCTTGGGCACTTGTGGGAAAACATGAGAGAGTTTAGCTGGGCACATCACCTGAAAAAGCTATGAATATGCCAGCCTCTCTACCTGTTATGTCTGACTCTGTCTGAGATGCAAAGTTGGTTTGTGTCAGCGGCAGTGCTATTTATTTGAGATGTGCTATAGATGAGTAATGATAGGAATTGCTCCATTATGCCCATAAATAAGCAAGTGGAGATATCTTTATATCTCCACTTATGAGGAGGGGTTTAGGGAGTTGGGGTTGTTTAGCCTGGAGAAGAGGAGGCTGAGGGGAGACCTTATCGCTCTCTTCAGCTACTTGAAAGGGCATTCTAGGGAGGCAGGTGTTGGCCTCTTCTCCCTTGTGACTAGTGACAGGAATAGAGGGAATGGTCTTAAGTTGTGCCAGGGTAGGTTTAGATTAGATATTAGGAAGAATTTCTTTACTGAAAGAGTGGTAAGATATTGGAATAGGCTGCCCAGGGTGGTGGTGGAGTCAGCATCCCTGGAGGTTTTTAAGAAGAGGATAGATGTGTTTCTTCAGGGGATGACTTAGGGATAAGAGTAGTGTAGGGCTATCGGTTGGACTAGATGATCTTGAGTGTCCTTTCCAACCATAATGATTCTGTGATTCTGTGATCTGGGCACTTGAACAGTATGACATCTTGTCCCTTCTTGTATTTGGACTACTGTTACTTTAGACAAAAACTTATGACTGCTCATAGGATCCAGCTAGTTCCTCTTTCACTGGTTATTATGATGAATGAGTAATGATTTCTATTTCTGGAGTAATTTTGCACTAACCTTTATTATATCTTCTGTTGTTTTCTCAACAGACTTCAGTTTCTGTAAAATTGCTGCTTCTTTAGCTGAGACTTCCATTTCCTCTCTTTCCAGAGCCTCAATTTCCTTCTCCAGTCTGCAATCACAATTCCCTTTGATTTAATACCAGGCAGAGAACAACACTGCAGATTCAATACATTGTGAATACACACATTAGTGGGGCTGGTTCTACTTAACCATGACAAATTTTGCTTTAATATGAGATCAGCTTGCAAGTTCACATGCATCAGGAAATACTGTGAAACAGTATTCTCATTAAAAAAAAAAGACAAAACCAAAACACAACAAAAAAACCCAACCAACCAAAAAAACCACCTGTTATAGATACCTTCTGAGCCTACCTTTAAAACAGTGGCTGAAATTTAACTTTTCAGGAAGGAATGGCTAAGGAATATAGATCCCAACAGCATTTTCTTATCTCTAAGTGAATTTTCTTTCCTACATTGTCTCAGGAAATGTGATTTCTCTGTTTTAAGATGTAGGAATCTTGTATAGAGACTGTCTCTTCATTTTATGTGTGTACTTGTACACATGATAAAAAGAAGGAAATGCTTATGTTGTAAGAGTGTCAGAAGAATGTTCTTGTACCTGGTAGTATTTAAAGGGCTAGAGTACATCACCTCATATGCTGTATTTTGTTATATGTAGCTCAACTGTATTTGGGAGGATCCTCCATGGAGGAAAGTCCTAGTCAATCTAAAACTAGAAGCTACAATTCTGGAAGAACCACCTCTCAATTTGAAATCAAATTGTATTCATATTTCTGAGGGGTAGAACAGGAATCACATTTTTCAATATTATGATGGCATTTGCAAGTACTTTTTGTAGATAAAACAGCACTTAACTATTTTCTAATACGAAAATTAATACAACTAGAATTCATAATACTGATGTGCTTTGCAGGCTGCTTTTATGAAGTGATAACTTCATAATTATGTGGATTTTGAAAACTAAGTAACCTGCATAGTGAGAAGGATGCTCAAGAGACTAAAATCTGTTGTTTTCCAGTCTGTATGGGATTGAGAGTGAAGAATTTGCAGGATGATGAAGGGACTTTGAGGGCTATGCGTGTGTGCAGCTCCACGATGCCAAGACAGTTCTCCAGTTTTGCATGTGTGGATGTGGATTTTGTGATTTTGAAATTGTTTGCTTTGTAAAACAGGTGTAACAGTGCTTGACTGACAGCCTGAAGCTTGATTCTTCAGAGGCTGGTACTGATTAAAAGTGCAGGTTACTGCTGATGTAGGGAGGGTGTTGTAGCATTCCTGATAGACTAGACCAGAGCTTGTGTAGCTACAGACTTAAACGTGCTAGTAAGTTCTAGGGGCTTCTCTTTGGGGCTGTGTATAAGGCTTTTACAGATACAAGTGTCTGTCTTGGTCACTCATTGGCATTTTGTATACCTAATTCTCTGGGAAAAGCACTGAAATTATTCTTTTTAGCAGACTAGCAGTCACGCAAGACAAACTAGTTCAGTGCACTTAGGGCAAGCAGCTGGGAACGCTGATGTTTGCAGTGCTCTCAATATTCTCACAAGTACTACCAAGAAATTTGCAAGAGAAAACTGGGTAGTTCACATAGGTGTGATGCATGTTGCATCAGATGCTAATAGCAATCACTTTTAAGATTGTAATTGGGTGAGGTTTCCAACACTAAAACAATTTTTTAAAGGCCATTTATTAGAGGAGGAGCCTTGATTGTACCCAGGTCTAGTCAATGAGAGCTTTGTTTTACAAAGACTACAAGCCTGAGTCTTATGAATGCTCTAAGATAGCAGGATATTCAGCAGTTGACCTATCTCTTGTCAGATTTAGCAGTGCAAACAAGAAGTATCTTGCCAGTTAGAACTTGGCTGATGGGCTGTTCTCTTTAAAATCTTTTACTGTTATGTAAAATGGGGATTAAAGCTCAGCAGTCCAAATTTCTTTTGGGCTATTGAGTTCTGCTGTATATTTGTATATTATTTAGAAGGGTTTACAGCTCCCTTTCCCTCCCTTTTTTGTTATATGTTGATAAAATTGTTGTTATATGGTTAGTTGCATGTTAAAACTGTACAATGTTTAAGGCATCTTTTTTTTTCTAATTAGTTTTTAGCACTACAGTATTTGAAGAAACATTTCTAGAGAGAAAGGTCCAGGATTAAAAAAAAGTCATCTTAATCACTGTGTATGTGAGAGAAGGAGAAAGCTATGCCCAGTTAAAGCACACCTCTAAGGTAAAGTATCTCAGTCAGTATTTTTTCTCTGGTGAATAAGGCAGCGACTTAAGCAGGTGTCCCATATCCTATTTTTTCCTCTTCCTAGTCAAGAATGCTGCTTTCTGCATAAGCATGTGTTTGTTAGGTTTTAGATAGAAATTTGCCTTATTAGCCTTGTAGTTGGGAAGTCACTTGAAGACCTAGAATCTAATCCAGATTTAACTCTGAACTGGGACTTCAACTGGATCTCTCATGCTGTGAGTGCCGTACACCTTCAGTCTCCTGGTTCACCTACCTTCTCTTCTTGAGATTGTTTTTGAAAGAACTTTTTAACAAAAGAAAAAATAAATGTCAAAACTGTCCATGTTTGGGTAAAATGTCTTCCAATGTTTTTGAATCCATGTCAGGTTGATGACTGTAGACTTAAGGCAACTGAAACTGGTATCGCTAGTTGCTGAGTGAAGTCAGAATAGAGTTCCTACTGGATGATCTGAGCCATTGTTACACATAGACCAGCGATGGCCTCTAAGCCCGATAGAAAACTTTTGTTTCGTCTTACTCTAGTATGTGCTGGGATCCATGCTATTACACCAAAACTGGCATTAATAATAGAAACCTATCAGCGCTTTAAAGTAAGCAGACCAGAGAAGCTGAATGCAGGCTGGCAAAGAAGCATTATTTATCTCCTTCTGTGTGACTACTTGAGGAGTCTGAATTAACACTGTGGCTCTTGCTCTATTTAAACTCACATTTGTAGAGCTACAGTAATAGGATACTATGTGGACTTTTATCTGTTAGTGAGAAAATCCTCTTTTTTTTGAAACACAAAGGTATCAAAGACCTCAGAACTGAGATGTTGGAGGAAAATGGATTCAGGATGAAAGTGAAGGCTTAAAAAAAAATTAAAAGCAGATAACACTTTGGACCTGACTTCTGCAAGATGCCCTTAGGACCCTGCTCAAAGGTAGTGATTATACTGCTAAAATGTGAAAACCTTACAATGAAGGGGAAGAATATTCTTGGAAGACTATAGAAGAAAATAATGCAATGACCATGTGCCATATTTCTGCACTTCTTACAGATTAGTATTTAGTATATTGAAATGTTGTATTTTTATATGAGACTTCATTGCAATATGGTTATAAAGCAAAAATCAATCATTAAAAGCTCACAGAAGCATAATGAAGAACCATTAAATTTCATGATGAGTTTATTTTAGTCTGGATTCTAAACACTCCTAGACACACGTGAGAGAAGAGGAAGAAAAAAAATCTTATGAAGATATTTCAAAAAAAGGAGTGGGGAGAGAGAAGGATGAAACACAACCCCAAATAAATCAGACAATAAACCTCATAGTTATCTGGGAGATAAAGAAAAGTATTACTTAAGTTTATATATGCTCTCACACCCATACTAACACCCACTTCATATGGTAATTAAATGACTGATTCAGTGCTCAGTGGGGTTAGGGAAAAATTCTCATAGCCATGTAATGGGAATTGCATCTACACTGTAGGTGTTTCTTTCACACTCATACTTGCATATAGGTGATTTTATGGTTCATTTCCAGAGGATGTTGTGTGTATACACACTGGAATTTGTTGAAAGGAAGCTTTTAAAAGATGCAATCTGTATAGTTCAAAGAAATCAAAGTCCTTTTGATTTCATACAGTTGTAAAGTTAGGCAAGGATCTTTCTGGTGTATTTGAATCTTTAGAAACTTCTAAATCAATTACATTTTTATGAAGTTACATCACAGTTTGTATTTATTTGAAAGGGTATAGCAGGTATACTAGCAACTATAAAACTTTTTTGATGCTGCTGTGTTTTGTGGAGAAATGGAAGTATGACATACGCAAAGAATTGATTTAATACAGTAGCTATTTGTCTCTCTCATTTGATAAAGTTCATTATTTGAGAAGAGAAAATAACTATTATGGAGGTGTGAATGAAAGAAGGAACCTTAGAAGCCAAGATACTAAATTGGAGGTTTCTCTGCCAAAGTAGTAGCTGAGTTAAGAAATTCTATGGAGTATATCTGGCTGCTGCTGGCCCCCAGCTGATGTGCTGTGTGTGGCTGGCATCACTGCCACCCCAGAATAAAAACAAACAGCTTAAGAATGAAAAGCAGATAGGAGGATATCACCCTGGAGAATACCAGACTGAGAGGAAAAGGCAGTTTAACAAGTCACTGCATGTTTTGAGGTGAGTCAGATGTTTTAGCAGCTCTGGAGTCTGTCTAGCCTTAGCCTGTATTTATGTATCGCATTACAAACCATTGAATAGACCATAGTTAACGTGGTGTTTGTGCATTTTTAAGTATGTTGTTTAGCAACTAATTCCATCAAGAATGAATGCTAGTAGCTGAAGATTAAATGAGAAAACCAGAGTCCCAATCCTTCATTCTGCTTGTAGGCTGACCATGGACATGCTCACTTGGCTCACGAACTTCTAATATGTAAACAGGGTGAATAGGACAGATAATGTAAATGCTATTTTTTTGTCTGTAAGCAGTGTTCAGCTATTTGTCTTCAGGGTGGTTTGAGCCACTTGCTATTCACTGTTTTGTTGTTGATACAAAGAATGGAGCTCTTGCTTTTATCCAAAAATGCTCCAATGCGAACTAATTAGCAGACATACACTAGCTCCATTCGACATTTGAGTAAAGAATGTTTCAAAACAGAGGTCCCATTTAGGAGAGTGGTGGAAAGGCTCATGCCAGAACTGTGAATCTAGCTGCAACTGCATTTGTCCTTTCAGCAGGGAGAAACAAAGACTAGTCTAAGGGGTACTCAAAGTCTTTAAAGTGACACAGATTTTTTTCTTTAACTAGAGATAAAAACCCACACAGAGTAGTCATCAGAGTGGACAGAATCTATCTGATTCAGGTGAAGTTTAATAATCAGATGCAAAGAAGAAAAGTCTACTGAGCTCAATAATGATACTGTCTCTTACAGTATCCTTTTGGACAAAGTGTCCAGTGTTTATCTTGATAATCACATCGTGCGATGGGTGAGCAGCTGGCTCATGGATCGCATGGAAAGAGCCATAGTGAATGGGATTACATCAGGCTGGGGCACAGTCCCTAGTGGGATTCTGCAGGGTTTTATCCTTGTCCCCATACTCTTCAACATCTTCATAAATGACCTGGACTCAGGACTTGAGGGGATGGTTAGCAAATTTGCTGATGACAATAAACTGGGAGGAACTGTTGACTCCTTCGAGGGTAGTGAGGCCCTACAGAGGGACTTTGACAGATTGGAGTGCTGGGCAATCACCAGTGGAATGAGATTTAACAAGAGCAAGTGCTGGGTCCTGCAGTCAGTATGGGGCAACCCCAGACATGTATAAACTGGGGAGTGAGAGGCTGGAGAGCAGCAGTGCAGAGAGGGACATGGGGGTCCTTGTCGACAGTGGGCTGGATATGAGTCAGCAGTGTGCCCTGGTAGCCAGGAGGGCCAACTGTGTCCTGGGGTTTATCAAGAACAGCATTGGCAGCTGGTCAAGGGAGGTGATTGTCCCACTCTACTCTGCACAGGTGCAGTTGCACCTTGAGTATTGTGTGCAGTTCTGGCTCCACAATTCAGAAAGGATATTAAGCTGTTGGAGAGTGTCCAGAGGAAGGCTGTGAAGATGGTGAAGGGACTGGATGGGAAACCTTATGAGGAGTGGCTGAGGTCACTTGGTTTGTTTAGTTTTGAGAAGAGGAGATTGAGGGGAGACCTCATTGCCATCTTCAACATCCTCACGGGATAGTAGAGGGGCAGGTACTGTTTGTCTTAATCTGGTGGATAGCGATAGGACTAGGGGAAACAGGACAAAGTTAAGGCAGAGGAGGTTCAGTCTGAGATTTGATGAAATGAAACTTTCAAGGATCTAAAGAAACAGGAACACATACATCAGTATTCCTGGATCAAGGGAAGGAGGTGAATGTGTACAGAGCCCTGTGGTATTTGGGGAAGGCTATCTGCAGCTAATATGCACCTATAATTGTGTCCATAGTAAATACAGGAGTTGTACGTGAGAATGTCTATGCAGTTTGATGTTAGCCCAATGTGATTGGGAGGTACTAGGCAATGATATTTTTAGGAACATCTGTAATAAAAGATAGAAGAGGGCCTTTGCTGTAAGAGCCTCCTGGGAATAAATTGAGGACAAAACAACATAGAAGATATGTGAGAACAAGCTAAGCAGTTCTAATTAGGCTAGGCAGTTTGTACTGTTCTGAAGTTCTGTGTTATGGTAGAAGTTGTGTATTAAAAGCTGTGCAGAACCTAGAGAAACTGAAGAACTTTTAAGACTATTTACTGTTATTTTGAAATTCTGATTCAACAACTGCTATCTCAGAGCAAAACCCATATACTGTGGCTTACATCTGTTGAGTATACCATGAAAGGGATATCTGGAATTAGAGAAACAGTTTTTTTGTGCAGTTTGATAAAATTCACAGTGTGGAAGCTTGCACTGTGTATTCTCTCATTCTAGCCGACTACAAAATACAGGATTGCTTTAATCTGTGGATCAAACTGTATAGGTTTAGCCCTTGCTGACATTTTAATCTTTTACAAAATATGGTAGGAATTTTAAGACAGGACTATTTTAACTCAGACAGAAGGGTAGGGGTACTAGCCTACCTCAAAATGTCTTGTTCCAGCTCGTGAGTCCGTTGTTGGTCTTCCTGATTCTGCTTCTGCATTTCTTCTTGCTCTTTGGGAGTGAGAGAACTAAAGCCATCCAAGAGCCATTTTTCTCTCAAGGCCTTTTTCTGATGGGGAAAATACAGACAAGTGTATTTTTAAAATTAGGCTATTCAATCATTTACTGTATTTCTTTTGCTGCCATAGGCATGATTCACATTCTTGTGATGTGTCTAGTATGAGGCAACCTGTCAGTGGTGAGTGCCATGGAAAGAGAAATAGTAAAATAAGTGGTTTGAGATTTACTTAAACCCAGTTATTAAGAACAATGTGTCATTTTATTAGTCCACCCAAAAAATACGTAGAGGATATCAGTTGCTACCTGTAACAGATTAATATTTATAAGTGTATCCAGTTGTGTGTTTTGTCCTCAGTAAAGTAAAACAATTGTACCAAAGTGTACATGTTACAGGATTGTGCAAAAGGCTCCAGTCAGAAATGCTATAGTTTTATTTCAGCGGCCCTGATTTTTGGGGTTATGGCATTGCATGAATTCTGGGAGGGAGTATAAAAGGTAAATAAGGTTGTATAGGGGGGAAGAGATCTCTAGGGAGTTAGTGATGCCATGCTATCTCTGAAGCTTGTAAGGAACTTGAGGAATTAGGGTAGTGAATTTGCATTTCATCTGATGAGGATTTGTGAGGTAAGAGCAGGACTGGAAAGGAAGAGCATGGGTTACTCATGTCTGGTTAGTATTTCAGCAGACCTGCTGTGTGTTTAGAACTGCTGTTGTAGGAGCAATCTAGGGCTTACATGTTTGGGTCTGGACCTGCTTATTGTCTGTGGAGTCTTTTCAGTACAGTAGTGGCTTATAAATGGATGTATTGTCTGTGTACAGGTGAGTGGATTTCTCAGCTGTGTTTCCAAATTTTGAAAAATATGGCTGTACTGCCTGCAGCTGCTGTACAATGTGAAAGGTAGCACCTGAAACTTATCAGAGCTCTCTAAAGTATTCCTAGAGTAAACAAAATTCATGGAAATAAGCTCATAATGGTAGACTTTGAGGTTGTAAACTATGCAAACTTTTTTCCTCCCTTCAGTTTTACACAGGAATATAAATCCAGTTGCTTTGGGGAAGAAGTGAGAGTTACAGCTTCTTAGAAAAAGTCTTTAAACAGTGGGGGGGAAAGCACACATGTAAGGTTTATAATTAACTGTGAACTTTCCATTTGTAATTCAGATTTCTTGAGCTGTTTGATTTCTATGTTAATTTGGTGGATTTCTTCCCCATACATGGCTTTGTTAATTGTAAGACATGGATGAAGATTAAATTGGATTTTGACTACTGCTGCTCTGAGGCAGACCTGTACCCAGCACTGATGAGAAGGCTGCATAAACCTCAGTGCAGCAACTGTTGGAATCCCTGCCTGCATCCCGTGTTGACTCACCTAAACTGTTACTTCTACACTTTCCTTTTTACTGTGTACTTTACTGCATGTAGGACCCGATTGCATTCAAATGCAGTTTTCAGCTTGCCTTATGTGTGGTATCCATGATGTGATAGAAACTGTGGTTAAAACAGGGTTGTTGGGGATTCTGTGGCACTCCACAGTATTTTTTTTTTTCTTTTATTCCCCCAGAATGTAGGAGCAGTGTTTAAAGTTGCCTTAGCCCTTTTGGGAAGTGCTCACTCTCTCTCAACACTGGATCCTAGGAAATCTGTGGGAAATAAGGGCTGCTCAAGACTCATGCCCTGAGCCTTGACTCTGGCTGTAGGACTACTTTGGCAGCACTTCCTTGCAGTTGTGTCATAGGCTCAAATGAAATAACTGCAGATTTTAACAGAATGGTTTTACTTGATCTTGTAGATGCATGTAGTTTTGTGTTGGCACAGCTCTTATTGATCACAAAATACTGATTTCTCAAGTTGGAGGGAACACTTATTAATTCCCTTTCAATCAAGCTGGTTAGATTTTAGTTATAAGTAGAGCTCCTAGCAAAGTGGGATTTCAATCCTGGCTGGAACTGAATTACTTTAGCTTTGCTGTCTCCAAAGCTAAATCTATAATTCCTTCTGAGAATTACAGCAGGGCTGGAACTGGAGACATCAGAAACTGGTAACACCCATTGAAATCAACAAAACCTTCATATATATATATACATATATATAGGGTTAGGCCCAAGAAAACAAACTCCCAAAATACAGGCATAACATAATAGTGCTATTTTTGTCTCTTCCTAGAATAGTTCGCTGCTGCTCCTAACTAAATGGCATGCAATCATTTTAATTCCATTAGCAACTTTTGAGAGAGTGACACATTGTTTGGAGTTGTTTGAAATTGTCTGTTGTTGTTTCTAATGCTATTCCACTGAGGCATCAGCACGAGCCAGTATAGGAGCAGACTGGGGGTGTCTCCAAGGACAGCTTTGGGGCTGTTGGGTATTTCTTCTCCTATAAAGCATTTCTAACTTAGCTCAGTAGTAACTTGTCCATGTGATATAGCACTTACATGAAAGGACTTTCATTTTACATTAGGCTCTGTAAATTAAGGGAAAAAGGATACTTATACATTGATAAGATGCTAGGAATGGCCACAGTGCTGGAAAGCAGTCACTTCTGCAGTTCATGGTCACATCAAGAGTACTGTGACAGCATTCTGCAAATTCTATGAATAACGTCTAGTGTGCGCTCCAGGTGGAACTCCACTGTAATCCTTAACAAAGCTTGACTAACACAAAAAGATTCATCCTCTGCTGGATGGTACAGGTGTTTTGAGTTTGAGACTCTTGCTTTCCCAGTGGTATGGCAGTTTACCTTATGGTGTATTGGGGAAGGCATAAATAATTTTTACAGTTTTCACAGGAGGTGTGGTTCAACACTGTTGGCTCCTGGAGTAAGAAGGTGTGTGACCAGCACCTACAAGCACTAATGGAGTTCAGGCATGCCAGAAACCAAACATTTAATAAGCTAAATGAGAAAAGCTCTTAGAAAATACATGCAAATCAGTGCTGACTATGCTTTTCAAGCAGCTCTGTCCCTTTCCATTGTTGCTTCAATGAGGATTCCAGGTGGGAGGAATTAGTTGCTGGTGTATCTAGAATTACCCAAGGTTGAAATTTCACTTGTAGTCTCACTAGTGGTCCCCATTACCCCTTGCAGTTCCATGAAGCCCTATCCACACAGGTGTCTGTATTTGCTTGCATGTCCTCTACTTCATGTAGTAGAAGCACACAAGTAAGGAATAAATATTCCTTCTCCAGTATAGTTCTACTGGGTAACTAAGACCCATTATGATACCTCATTTATCTCTTTTTAGTAAGAAGTTAGGTTGGGACAGCAAACGAAGTCACTGAGGGGCTGTAGCAGGATTTTCTATTTGCAAAAAGGAAGTTCAAAACAAAGCAATAACAGCAAAAATCCACCAAAAAAATCCCAGACAAGAAAACAAACACCTTTTAATAAGCTTATTGCTAAGCTTTATATATAGGAATGAGGGACAAAATGAAGAACAGGTTAGTGATATCTATCTAACAGGAACATCTATAGGACCATGAGATTTACTAACCTGCAATAATTTCCTAAGGGACAGGTGCAAGTTATGCTGAATACGTCATGGAGCTCTAGATTTCACCATGAACAACTGGTAGGAGTGTAAATGAGTGAAATCAACCTGACTTGCTAGGGAAATGAGCCCTCAATAAAAATTACTGAAGTGGTGATACATTTTAGAAGTCTAAATCTGTTTTAAAGTGATTTCTGCAGTAGATTCTTGTGGTGTTTGGCTCCATTGAAATACCCAGATTAGTCAGAAACATGAATGTTCATGAAGAATAAGGCTTCTGAGGCATCAAGCAGAGGATGTTCATATAGTAATATATTTAGATACTTTAGTACTCAGCTGGAAAAAGTAATCTCCATTTTGGGTGCTCTAAATAGCTGATGCTATGTGTGTATTTATACATCATATAAATAAATAGATATTTAAATTTATATGGTCCCTCTTTGCCAAGTGAATAATTTCCTCCACAGAATCCTGATCTGTATCTGTAGATATGTATGAAATGTGACTGATTTTAATTGAAAAACTTTTTTATATGGCATCTGTATGACTTTTTCATAGAACAGGCAAACAATTCACATCCTCTGTCCTCTTCCAAAGGAAAAGTGTTTCCAGTAGTATCTTTCCAATAGTATTTTAGCCTCTGTAAAATTCCCTAAAACACATTCAAAATAAATGCAAGGTGGACTTTTGTAGTTTTAACTTTTTAACTCTGTTGTACCTATTAATGTTAGCTGAAGATGTGTACTAAATCTGTAAGAAAACTGCCCTAGGATTCTGTCTGCACACAGCAGTAGTGAAGATTAGCTGGTTGTCTAGGATGTATCAGTTTATCCTTCTTAAAAGATGGGCAAAAGAGTCATAGGTGTGGAAGGCTGAAATGTAAATTGCAGTACTCCCTGTCACTATGTACTAAGACAGAGGAAGAGAGTCACATGCTTGCTGCTCATCAGTTGCAGAAATGGGAAAAAAATATCCCCCTCTGTGTTTTGAAGAGGAGTCTGTTTAAAATATAGTTCTCCCACATTTGCTCAAGGAGATATGCCACACTCCTGGTATTGGATTCAACATATCTTTCTTGAAACTGTTTATCCACTCTCATAATTAAAAGGATATGTAAAATACCATCTCTTGAAGCACAGATTTTTCTCATGTTCATGAATGACATGTACTGCTAAATTACAATAGACATTTAAAGAATGGTAGTGTTGGGTAGAAACTGCTACAATTTCAAATGTCTAGAGGTGGATCTTTGGTTTGTTAGTAATTTGGCATTTGTAATCCTAATCTTACCAGGCCATATTTTAGGACAATATGTGCAGCATTTATGCTTTTTTTTTTTTTAAAAAAAAAAAAACAACATACAAAGAAACTGCATTGTTTTGCTGAAGAGTCATTAAAGTAGCTGATAAAAGGATATAGCTAAATAAAAATAGGCTGCTTTTTACCAGGAAAAAAGTACAATTAGATCTCATGATTGTGCTGCAGCCTTTACCAAGTGAGGTAGCTGTAGTGGAACTAAGCAGTGAACACACCCCGTCTGAAATGTGAAGCTTAATTTTCATCTGCGAGTTATTCCTGGTTATGATCTCATTTTATGCCATGAAAGTGATCAAATAACATTAGCTAGAGTGTAATTTTTTTCAAAGGGTGATGCTTATTAAAGTCAAATGGTGTCCTGGCAAGGCTCCAAAAAGCTGTGAAACTTTGATAGTAAAATGCACGACTTAAATGCATATTTGCATTCTAAAATCCCAAACCTTTATTCATGCTGAACAACTTGAAGCTAGCTTTAGGTACAGAAATCCAATACTTCACTTACCTTTAAATGTTGATGTTTCATTTTTTCCTCTTCTACTTTTAGACGTTTCTGTGTGATTTCTTCCTGCAGTTTTCTTTTGTCCTAGAAATTAAGAGAACAAACTTTTGTTTACAGAAGTTATTTGTTGCTAAAAAAAAAATGTTTGTGTTGCTCAGTAGTATGAAATCATTCCATGCAAATGAAGTCTTTTTTAAAGCTCATATGGTGCTCAGGCAGTGCATACTTCTTAGCAGCAGCTTGTGTCCTATGCAGGTGTGGTTTCCATTATTCCTTCTCTGAAGTATGTTTAAACCTGTTAATGAACATAACCAGGGATGATCCAAATTAAAAATAATTTACTGTTGAAAAGAGTAGGGGAAGAAAACAGGAAGGAGTAACATCTGAGGACAATTGTACATGCACGGTGAGGTTAGAAATGGGTCCTGACTAAAATTGCTAAGGCAGCCTAGACATTATTTAGGAGAGGAAAGAGTCTGCATGATCTACACTATGTGGCTGTGATACATCACTAAATGAAAAGGGCTGTTGGTGAATCCAGCACTGAGTTCGTGTGTCTTGTGGCTAGTAGCTGAAATAAATAGGAATAAACAAAGGTTTAGAAGTTTCACTAAAGATGCTAAAGATGAACACAGAAACACAGTAGTATGCTTCATATGTGCTGTTGCCTCTCAATTAAAAATAAGAGTTCTTTGTGTAAAGGCTGCTTTCATGGCTGCTGAACTTTAGAAGGAAAAACCTCTAGCAGTACTGATCTATCATGGTACCATCATTGTCCTTTTTGCCACAGATTATAGTAAAAAAGGAAATGGGTGTATGGTCTCTGAGCACTGGCAACATTGAGCCTCTTTTGTCTTTGGGTAGCTGCTGTCATGTGGAGTATTTGTGTGGCTCCTCTATATGAGGCGAAGCAATGATTTAGTCCTTTGCATCATCAGCAGCCTGTGGGAAAGAAATCATACCAGAAGAAACTAACTTTTACTCTCCCAGTCTGTATTAATAGAATATTCCCTTGGTCAGCCTTAATACTATAAAATCCTGTTACTGGTTATGACAAATTTTGCACTTGTGTCCTGGTATGTTTTAGGAAAGCCAATGAAATAATCTCTTGTCCTTTCCAGAAGTGTTTGCTGATTAGAGGCTCATCCTCCTTTCCTTTCAATTAGAACAGGTGACTGACAGACTTCTTTTTAAATTTTTGTTTTCAGACAACTATGGTTTAGGAAGGAGTTAAGTTCCTCACAAACACAGGAAGAGACTTGCCCTTTCAGCCCACCTGAGGAACCAGCTGTTCTTAAGGATTGTAGAAAGTCAGTAAGGAAGTGCTGGGTGTAAGGCTTGGGAGTTGTTCTCCACTGTTTCCCTAGGATCTGTGATTGGGAAATGGGAAAAGTCATAGTGCGCTTGGCTGAATCACTTCATGGTTACTGGAAATGAGAAAGCAGCAGTGGGGCCACAGGCTGCAGGGTCACTTTGTTGAAGGATAGGAAATAGAAGAAACCACCTAGCCTTGTGAAGATAGAGTGCAGGACTACAGGCTGGCCAAGTGCAACTGGTGCTGTGCTGGGCTTTGGTAGGTGAATGAGTGTCTGTGATCTCTGTTGCAATTTGTGAAGTGCAGTAGCCACTACAAAACCTCTGTACTTTGTAGTTTTTGTTGCAATTTGTGAAGTGCAGTAGCCACCTACAAAACCCTCTGTAGTTTGTAGTTTTTCTTTTATTTTTCTTTTATTCTTTTAGTCTGCCTCTATACCAGAGCAGGTAGGGATCTTGCTCAAGATACGTGCTACCTTCATTCTGTGGTTTTGTTTTGCCAGTGCTCTTTATTTAACAAAGCTCTCAGTTAACAAAGCTACTGATTTAAAATCACTACTGTATGTAATTTTTCTTCAATGGTCCTTTATTAGAGACATTTGCTCTTTGACCTTCACACCTTCCTTAAATAGGTCATAAATGGCCTTTAAATAATCCATCATTAGATGAGCAAAGTGCAATGAGAGCCTGTGTTTATAGACTGTTACAATTCTTAAGGAAACTACTTTCTCTTTATTAAAGTTCTAAATAACATTCTTAGCCAGAGAATGAACTTTTACGTGGCTTATGCTATTAAGAAATATTCAAAGTCAATTTAAATATTCTTTCTTGTAGTAGTGGAGATGTGTACCAAGAGTTTGGGCAGTCTGAAGTGACAAGTGGTACACAAAAATACCATGCAGAAAGAAATCAGTGTAAAGGCACAATTGGATTTTGAATTACGTAATAAGGAACCTCTTCATAGAATCACAGAATGTTAGGGGTTGGAAGGGACCTAGAAAGATCATCTAGTCCAACACCCTGCCATAGCAGGATCACCTAGATGAGGTCACACAGGAACGAGTCCAGGCAGGTTTTGGATGTCTTCAGAGAAGGAGACTCCACAACCTCCCTAGGCAGCAGTTTCAGTAATGAAACTTTTGCCTGTTTATTTTGTTAGAGGTCTATGTTTCTTTTGCATCCTGTGTTCTGTTCTCTTAAAGCTTGGGGTTTTTTTAAACTTGTATCATTTGGTGTTCTAGCGTGTTTTAATTTCACTGGTTGGTAATAAGTATCCATTTTATAATTATCCAGATTAAATAGGTTGAAATAGGTTGTATTTTATATATCTAGTCAAAGAGAGCTGATGGTCTAATGCCAGAAGCTAAATTCAAGGAAGAAGTATGAGGAACCTTTTTGAGCCTTGTGTTGCCAGCATCATTTTAAAAACCTGTTAGGATACTTCCTACAGTATATTTTGCTATATTTCATCTGCAAATCATGTCTTGCTGTGCAAACCTTTGACTATACAGGTAATGGAATAAATGTTTATTCCTAGATAGCTAAGGGACCCATACTTCTACTAAACTTCATACTCTGGCCCTGGAGATTATCAGGTTGATGGCAGTAGTCCTATAACCCTTTTTTAGTATGGTCTTGTTAATATAGGCAGAATTTGTCTTTTATGAAAAGGCACCTTCATCCTTTCCTCTCTGTTATGCATCAGTGCAAAATGAGACTTGGTCCTAATTTTGACTTCTAGTGAAACAAGTGGGGATCTTTCCTGGCTTTTGAGTACTAGATGGATCTATCTGAAAAGAAGGGAAACACACCTAAGGAGCAGTGTCTTGCTAGGTATCTGGAGTGCCAAGTCCCTTAGCTTGTGTCAGTGTTCCACAGTGGTGGGCTGCAAATGGAGGTTTTATTGGTCCCATGGCAGATACATTTTTTTTTTCCAGAGGTAATGCTTGTTTTTTTGAGCAGTCTTAGTTGGATGTATGGATGCTTTAGTCTGATGGCATGAGACTGCAGAAGTATTGTCATTCAAGTCTTTAATTACAATTCAAATCTTCTATCACTTTTGTTTTCATATAGCATGGCAGTTTTGATGAGAAAGAATTAAGCATAAGGTTTCTCCTTAACTGTTTTGTCTCAACATTTGCCACAGCAAACACTCAAGCTTTTGTATTTGAAGATAGGACAATTTCTCTAACAAAGTGAGTTCAGTTCTTTCTTTTTTTTTTTTTTTGTACTTATGTATACAACAGCAGCAGGTGGAAGCTACATAGCAGAGAGAACCAGTTCCTTTTCAGAGCTGTGGGAGCATCAAAATCTTAAAATAATAATAGGGTTTCCTTTTTGCTTTGTTACATAAAGAAGATCTGAAAAAAATTTCAAAATTGGTGCTGTAAGAGCCAGATGCTGTAAAGGAGCCAGGCATTCAACAACAGAAACCAGTCAGGTTTTAGTGCAAGGGTAGTTTACTGCTTTGAGTGTCCCTTGCTATCCTCTGTCATCCTCTGACAATAACTTCACCTGATTTAGGCTTCTTCATTTCTGCAGAGCATTATAACAAATACACTGTTTCAATTAAATGCTTGCAGTTGATCAAAGTAGAGAGCATATAGTGCAGCAGCTGTAATAAATGAAGTCATGGCCAGAAACCAAATATGGTATTATATTTCCTGTAAGACAGACACTGGAAGCTGTCTGTTTCTTAAAACCAATACTTCTCCAGTCTGGAGGAGTAGTTCATAGGATTCCTCATCAGGAAAGCATGCTGCCCTGTTTCTCCTGCTAGATACCAGGAAGTATAAAACATTGCAAGGCCTGGAATTCTCAGGAATACCAAAACATTTCTTATCTTTTGAGCCTGTACGCTAGAGACAAAGTCCAGGTTGTGAGCCTGGTTCAAGCACCATTACAGTTAAACAAACGAACATGCTCTAAACCCTCTAAAACACTTCAAATTACCTTATTGTAGGCTTGAGTCGTGTTTCAAGTAACTACAATAAATAGGCCTGTTAGTTTTTGTCAAATTTCATAATTAAAACCCAACCTGAAAATAAATTTCCAGTTATGCCTTCTCACATTTTGGTTCCAATAAGGTTTTTTTTCACCCCTGCCCACCATTTATATAGACAGGAGTGCTTGTTTCACAACTCATGTATCATGCTAAGAGTGTAAAAAATACCTTTGTTCCCATGATTTGTTTTCAGAGATAGCCTGTGACAGTACGTGATCCTTCAGCAGTTTTCCTTTCATCCCAAAGGGCCAAATTTTGTTTCAGTTGAATTCATTTATGACTGAATCGGTTTCAGTGAAAATCAAATCAGAGGAGAATTTGGATTCAACCATTTTTGTTATATCAGGTTCTGTTCTTTTAAAAAATAGCTTATTGGTTCTTTTAAAACACAATAAATCTTTCAAATTGGATTTCACTTTAGAAGAGAAACTGAAAATATTTTTAAGGTCTTCAGCCTAAGCCTCAGGTTTTGGTTTTCTTTCTTTCTTCTCAAAACTGACAGGTAGGAATTTGCTTAATCCAAGCCTGTCTTTTTTTACTTTTCAGACAGCAATATTTATGCTAGATCACCAATAATTCAGGATTTTTTTTTAATTCCACAGTGCAAAATGAAAAGTCTTTCATCTCTCAGTTTTGTTTTGAAATAGAAAAATTGATTTGTTCTGGAATTACTTAGCTGCCTTTTGACCTGCTGTCCTTCAGGCAGACATTCAGTTGTGATGACAGTAGTATGTATTTTAGACTGTCCAGTAGTGATTTGCACATATAGTCTCACTGCTTTGAATTTGATTTGAAAGTACAATACAACTCATATTAAAGTATAGCAACCTGGCTGTCTTAAAATGATAGCTTATGAATCAGAATTACAAAGTTACAGTTTCAGGCAGATAAAAGTCTATTTCCATCCTGGGCAAAATCATTATTTAGAAAACACACAGTAACTCTTTAACACAATAAACTTCTAAGCCTTTTTTTTGTCTTTTTCTTTTTTCCTATCTATGTATATATATAATTATAACTATAAGCACTTACTGTTATGGCCTGGAATCTTTCTTTCAGTAATTCAGCTTCCTCCATTCTAGAAATCAAAAACAGACAAGTAGTGAAGGAAAACAAAATAAGACCATAAGCAAATAGCCTCCTGGTGGGGCTACAAAAAAAGCTGAGGTGATTTGATCCGATTCCAAAGCAGAGAGAAGGCAGAATTTTTGACTTGTCAGGAGAGTCCCTGAACAGATGAGCAGATCAGTCCAGACAGACACATGTAATGAGGGTGTGTAGAAGAGGCAGACGTGGGGAGTGCTGGCATGAGTTGACTGACAAGTTGGAACAGTGGAGCACAAGCCCTTTTCCTTCAGAAGCTGCCAACTCTTTGTTTTAATGCGCTCAGTTAGCGTGCCATTGCTGCTTTAACTGTTAAGTGCCCAAAATCAAATCTTACAGGACCGTTGTAGAAGTAAACTTTTATGTTCCTATTTTTCTTTCTTCCCTTTGTATATGCTTTTGGTGATATACAGCTATTTTAAACTTAAGTATTCCTATTTCTTACGAAACTTATTTCACCTGTGTTTTAACCTGTTGTAAACTTAGCAATGTAAATGGCACAGGGTATTTTGAGATAGCATTTTTAGTTTCCTAGATGGAATTTTTAGAAAAGCTGTAGTCATAGTTGGAAGAATGTTACAGAACTGCTAACCTAAACTAAAAGAAACTTTAATCTATCAGGTCTGTCATTGAATGCAATTGTTAATCTGTGCAATTACTGGTCAGCTATCTAGGACTCGGGGGAAGCTTTGTCTAAGTAAGGATTTCAGGATCATCATTTCAGTGTTACCAAGATGAGTCTAAAATGCTAGTGGCTCTCATGTTGGATTTCCGTTCAGCTGACTTGAAGGTTTTTTTGCTGTGGGCTTCTGCTGAAAACAGTGTTCTGCTTCCCATGGAATGGCATACATTTTGACCTTTCCAATTCCATGTGTGGGAGTCAGCCTTCCAAAATCATCTAGAAAACTTGCAAAACAAGTGGAACTGCCTCTAGTCAAATCCAGTTGTGGAAAAAATTCTAGGCAAGATAAAGCTGAGTTGAAGCAGCATAAAGATGTAAAGTGCATCTGGAATCCCTTTGTTACCTTCAGTATCACGTAACTGAAGTCTTTGTGAGGACACCAACAGGAAAGTCAGTCAGCATGTTTGCTTTTTTTCCTGTTAATTCACTGACATGACTGAACTCTCAACAGGATTTGGTGTGGGGTTTTGCTTTCATGTCAGTACAATGACCTGGATCATGGTGGCAATTCAGACTCATTACTAGCAAATTCTAAGATGCTACAAAGTTGGACACTTGATGGTGGAAGTTACATCGTCATAATTCAATATGAATCAATATTTAATTTCAATTTCCACCTTTCTAGTATGTCATCAGTCATCCATATACACAAGCAGACTACCTCCCTCTCCACTGGCATTAAAGATACATTAATGTTTTGCTTATACTATGATTCCACCCTGAGGTTTTGTTCAAACTTGCAAAACCCCTGTGTACTACTCTTCAGTGAAGACTTTATTTTTTAATATTCATACATGCATCATTTGGTCAGCACTTGAAATTAAAAAAATTACCACATAAAAGCAAGTTTGAGGTTCAAAGGCATGTGTACTGAGGTATATCAAGAGACAGATTACGTGGGAACTTAAATGCATTCAGTTTATGGATTTGAGAATAAGTTAAAACAACCCACTGAATTAAATATATTCTTGCTGCAGAGGCTAATAAACAATCCTTGTGTTTAATCTTTCATAAGTTAGTATAGCCTGCTGTATTATATTTTGAAGAAAAACCCAACCCAAACTTATTTCATCTTTGTCTTCTCTGGATTTCATCTTAGAGTTCATGTACTTACATTCATTTAAAAATGTTGAAAAATATTTAAAACAGCAAATAATTACATCAGAAATAAGTGTCTGTTTTGGGCCAGAATCTGTACTCTGATACAAATGGGATTCCACTTTCAGTGAGTTGGAGAAATGAAATCAGTATTTCAAGTTCAAATTAGAATCAATAGGATTGCATTGCTTTGAATTTTTATGATCTAAAACATTTTTCTAGCATAATGCTCTAAAATTATTTAAATGCTTTAAAAAACCTTACTTATATATGTGTTATATTTACAGACCACAAAAGTATTTAATGTGTCTTTTCCTGGTCTAAGAACCCAGTAAGTTGAACGTGGTTTCTAGCATGTTGCTTCCCTTTTTAAGTGGCAATTATTAAGAAAGTATTTAAAGCCCACTTTAAACTTTTTAAATTGTTTAAATAATACATATCCCCTTGCTAGGCAGGATTTGTTCAGTCAGTAGATTTTTTTCCAGTTTTCTTAATCCTATTCTAAATGGGATTTTTGTGCAAGAGAAGGAATAGACCAGCTGTCGTTTTGTCTGCCCTCTAAGCCTGCTTCACCAACAGGAGTATCCATGGTGTTATAGCTTAGATCAGTGAATCTGAACAGCTGTTTTCAGTCTGCAGGATTCTTGGAACAAGATTTTTGAGAACTGGCCTGCCAGAAATATATCCAGAGGAAACTATGTACCTATTTTGCAAGTTTAAGAGGGAAGGAGGGGGAGTGTAAAAAGGTAACTTTTGGGAGTTTGGGAAGAATAATGTGCTAGTCTGTGTTTCTGTATCTGGCAACTGTTACTTTTTGTGGTTGGTTTTTTTGGTGGTTATGTTTTTCGTTTGTTTGTTTTTTTTTTCTTGTAGAACAGATTCTCTATGCAGATGATGTTTGTTGTATCACATGATGAGTCATACAAGTTGGATTTCTTTGGCTTCATTTCTCCCTTTGTTCATTTCTGTTTTGCACTGGGTACCTAATGTAAGAACAATAACAAGACATCTAAAGCACAAGGTGAAAGTGTTGCATTATGAATTCTGGCAGAAAAGTGGATGGGAACTTAGAAGAATGCAATATCTTCCATTCAACACTCCAATTTCCAGCACTTTCACAGCTGGAAATGCAAGTTCCACTATCCATTTCTGGAGTAAAGTCTGTGTATTAGCATAGAGAATTTGTGTCACTTCAGGACTGTAGTAGCCACAAACAAAACCGGTGTCAATTCTACTTTTGCTCATCACATTGTGATTTCTTTTGAATTAAATCATTAATGAAAGGTAATTCATGTACAGTGAATTATAGTTTATTTTAGTAGCTAACAATTGCTTCTAAGAAGAAACATCTCATTAAAGGTAAGGAGCAAGAAGCTTTCACCTTTTTAAAAAATGAGTTTGAATTGAATGGAGTTGATCAGATTGTTATCAGCTGAAAACTTTCTGGAAAGAGTGGTTACTGAGTTCATGAATCACCATTTTGTCATCTTAACTAGTCTGATCCTTTTGCTTCATGATGAACTGCCTTCTGTAGCTGTGTTTGAAACAGGAAAAGGGCATTTTGGACTTGGCATCAAAGTGAATTTTATATTCTTACAGTGAACAAATTTACTGCCATGCACCTGTCTGCATGTAGCCTTGAATCTGACAGCAGAGGAATGGAGAGGAGATAAATTTTATTGAGGGCCCCTCAATCAAAAATGTCTACTGCCAATTCACCCAGGGGTCTGGTGTCTGGGATGCCTCAGCTGATTGAGAAATGGTGTCTTCTCCACCTAGAACCAAGACTTTGCATTTTAAAGGTGAAAAATATGCTAACAAGAATCTGAAATTTGAAGATCTAAAACCTTCTCTTTATTCTAGATTAAATGTGTATGAATAAGCAACAAAAGCCTTTTTTTTTTTTCAGAGACTTTCTTTTTAGCTGTATGATATTTCCCAAAAAATACAAAGTTCATTTCTCACTCAAAGGTTGGTTTTAAAGGCTGTTTCCACCATTAGTCTGCAAAGTACTTCCAGGTGTTTCAGTCAACAGTGCATTAATGTTGCAGAAAAAGCAGCGAGCACATTTTGTCTAGGATACATCCAGCTAAAGAACTCTTCTAGGGTTCACCATGGTGCTGGTGATTTTTGGTTTTTTGTTGTTGTTGTTTGTTTGTTTGTTTTTGGTTTTTTTTTAGCTAAAATGCATAAGACAGTTGCACTTCTCAGTGATGGAGAACTTAGCCTTCAGTAAATAAAAAGTCTTGAAGTCTGGGGAAACAGTACTAGCCAGAAGCATCACCTATAACATTAAATTTATTTTAGTTTAATCTAAATTATTTCATATTATAAAGAATACTTTCAGGTATCTGTCAAATCATAAATTCTGAGCTAAACTGGAAGGTTCTTCGTGAAAAACATGCATATTAATAGTGGGAGGGAAAAAGCTTTAAAAGTGAGGATAACCTAGAAAGACAAGAGAGAAAGTTAAAAACTATCCCCAGAATATAACTTTATATACATGAATGTATATATATGCAAATATATATATACTTTATATATAAACTTATTAGTAGTTATTAAAGATATTAGGTATCTTTATGGGTACTTGTACATATTTAAATATTGCATCTAGGGTACGTACAATTACTACACTGGACTTGTGTAGCATGTCTATGGCAGACTTTCTCATTGCTTGTTTTCCTTCTGTGGCTCATACATATGTATCTTTCTAGCCTCTCAGTTTGTTGGTCACTAAATCTTTAATCTATTGACCTGTTTAGCATGTGGGATTGCCTGACTCTTATCAGGTGAATAAAATTTCAGATGCTTTCTTCTATACTTTAGTCAGTGTCCAGATTATATTGGGCAATGCACTTAAAGATAGATGAGGATGGGGGTGCAAGGGGTGTCTCATGTCACTCCATCAAATTACAGTGTTAAATATTTATTAAAAGATGTCTAAATCTTTAAGATCTTAGAGGAAGTTAACAATAAAACCTCTGCCAGCTCTCAGGAGGGATTAAAATTTTGTCTTGGAAGTCAGTTTTGGAGAAGTAGTTCCCTACTAGACAGGTCTTTTAACATAATGAATTTCTTGAGTCCACTCACCGATGCAAAACAATATCTGAGTATCTCAGTTTTTATACAATTTTATGAAGCTAAATTCTACTTTCTCTACTTGTTTGAGTAGGCACACACCCTGAATCTCTGGGAGGAAAAGCCTTGAATTATTAAGTTTCTGTTGGTACAACTCCCTTCCTGTTGCTATTCATAACTATGAATGTATTAAATCTTTAAAATCAAACTAAAGAAACAATGTTGGGCATTGTCTTCAATTGTTTTTAAAACATTGATTATTTTAATCATATTTTATAATAAATCTGCTTGTCAGATGTCTTTCAATGTTACAGAGAAGTTTTACAATGCAGCATGGGCTCTGTCATCTCTACTATGGGAGCTGTGTATATTACTATAGTAGCTATAACTGGTGCCATGCTAAATGCAGATCACCTTGTTCCTGTTGTCTAAAATTACACAGTGAACTTTGTTAAAAGTCTACTGATTATTTTTTAATCAATTAAGCATGTTTTTGTAGCCTTTTCATGTTCCCAGACACTTGTCAATTCATGGCCTTATTATATTTTGGAGATGCTTTATGAAACTCTGAACATGGGGGGTTTTCTAAAGCAGCTTTAACAAACTTTGTCTCATTTAAAAATCACGCCTCAGTGGATAGCTTCAGTGTAATTACTCAGATGGCATGAAACATGAGGTACAGGTGCCTAGGTAAATTATAGGATTGATTGAGATTTTGTGTGTTTTTTTTTAAAGGAAACTGAAATTGGTAAAACCACAGAGTCTGAAATACTCAGCAGCAGAGCCTTAAACATGTTGTAGAATTCATTGCTTGCAACCCCGCATTTTCCAGCTGTTGCAGATACACACTTCTAAGAATAGTGCAGAGTTTTAAATCCTACCCTGCCAACTGTGTGGGGAATTTTTAGCAGGGCTCTGACAACCAGCTTTATTTGTGTAGTTTGGTTGTGTTTCATTAAGTGAAACCATATAACCCATAACCAGGGCCAAATCCTGGGAGAAGTACCAAAACCCACAAGGGTACTGTACTGTCCATAGTATGGTAAACTGTGTGATATACTCTTGTAATGTTTTTCTGAAGCTCTCAGAGAACATAAAGATTGCAGTAGTGGTGTTTGGGTCTAATAGGCCTCAGTAGGATTGCAGACCAGATTTGGGGCCTTGCAGACATATTTTTGTGAACACTTGGCGTCAGGTGTGATCTCTCTGAGTACAAGTGCTGCTGGTGGAAGCCTTGAAAGTATGGATGATTTGGTCTGGAATATAGCTGTACTAGGAATTCCTTAGGGGAAAACTTTTCTTCTACAGCTGGAGCTGGCAGGGTATGCAGACACAAGATGAGGTGGTGAAGCCGTTCAGCAAGTTCCCCTGATGACCAACCTCTTCTTTGCAGGAAGCTGTGTAGGTTACTTCAGCTGATTCCTCTCTCCTTAGGCATGGGCAGAGCTCACCCTGCTCCCATGGGAAGCTGCCTAACCAGCCTGTGTAACAAGATCTGCAACAATGTCAACCCTGAGCGCTAGAGCTCAGGTGATCTGCAAGATGGGGTGAACCTTATCTGATAGCTCTCAGCAGAGCAAAAAGGAATTACTGCTTTCTCCACCCACACTTGCTGTCACATTTTCCAGCCACTTTCCTTCCTCTGACTACTTGTGAACCAATTGAATTTGCTAATCTGACAGGAGAGCAATTAACTCTCCCCTCCCAACCAAACCTAAACCTCCAAATCCATGGATGTCCACTATGCTAGTGAGCTGAATAGGCTCAATGGGAGATGAAAGAACTGTAACAGGTAGGAGTAAGAAGGAAATGGAATTCTGGCTCAGAGACAAGCAGTGAGAGGAGAAAGATGGAGGAAATGTGACTCTTCTGGCAGCAGTGACTTGCTAGATGAGCTCAGCCACCATGCAGGCCTCAGGCTTACCTTACTACAGAGGTCCAGGAACCATGAGAAGCTTACATGTATAATACCTCTGTATACTTAGCTATTTATCTGAAACCTGAAACTGCTGTGAAAACATGATGACCTCAGACCCTGGCAATCCTTCCTGTGCTTTTAGATACTCAGTATCCTGTGCTGTGGGTGTGCAAAAAATATCCCACATACAATTTGTTTGCATAAGCCTTTCCAAGTATTAATGGAAAAAAACAAACCATGATAAGATTATGCAAAACTTTACTGTTAGCAGAGCTGATAAGATAAATTATGGCAGATAACACTGAAAATACAGGCCTATTTTCTTCAGTGAAGAAGGCCTATTTTTTTGTTGAGGAGTTTATTTGGAAACAGTGGCTCAGAAAAAACTCAACTTGTCAGTCATTCATACTGTTAATTTCAGCTGTTCCCTGTTTGTTTGTAGTGCTGGGTAGGTCATTTGAATAACAGGGGAACTGAACGGCTGATGCCTGCTGCATGAGTGCCAAGCAATGTAGTGCAAGCAGCTGAAGCTGAATAGTCATCTGGATGCCTTTAAGACTATGTCACCAACTTGTATTTTTCAACGGATTCAAATATTTCACTTTTGCCTTTCGTAGTACTGTATGTTTACTTAATCCCTTACCTTAGAGTGCTAATTATTAACTAGGAACAAAAAATCTTGGTGTAATACATTTTCCTTTATTTTTCTGGTAAGATTTTTTTTTTAATTGTCAGGATTTCAGACCTGTTTCATAGCTACATTTTATTCCCAGAAAGGCAATATTTTCTTCCTTCTTTTCACCTGAATCTGAAGTGGATCCTCTGAGTGATAGTATACTATTTGCTTGGTGCAGTGTAATTACCCAAGAAGTTTGAACTGATATAAAGACTCTGTGGTGTTTAGAAGAGGAATCCTGATTCTTTCTCTGTCCTGGGCACATATTTCCACATCTTACTTGGCTGTCTGCTCAGTGAATCTGCTCACTAAGCTGTCAGGAAACTAACCAAGCAAAAAGGTGGCCGTTGCTGAGCTAATGGGTCAAATCATTGCCCAGAGAAGTCTGATGAGTGCCAAAATGTGGTAAAGGGAAAGGGCAGAGGATGGAGCTGTGGCTACTGAAAAATGCAAAGGAGGGATAAAGAGCAGGGGAAGATGAGGGAGGAGTAGGAAGAAAGGGAAGTGATGGTAAGCTATTAGATAAACTTTGCTGTTAAATGTAAATGTTGTTTAATACAATATGGGGAAACCTTTTTCTTCCCCCTGAAGGCTGAATAGGCCTTTGAAACACTGTTGGCAGATCAAAGGTTAATATTTTATTACCATCCATGAATAATGCAAAAAATAATCTGACTGCAAGTTGTATGAAAGAATATTTTGGGAATATAAAAACTTTTTTCTTGTCTTACCTTCTCAGATGTGAACAAGTACTTTATCCAGTGACATCAGCATACCCAAGCTAATCTGCAGCTCATGATACTGCTTAGTTAGAAGTAATTTCTGAAGACTGTCTTTGCAAATTACTTTTCAGCCTAGCAAGCAGGATCTTCGGTGTGTTGGGAGGTCAGTTATGGTCTTTATAGATTTCTCACTGTCCAAATGCACCTAGAGACAGATGGCTTGCAAAGGCTGGAGTTGGATGCTATTTTAATTATCTACTTTATCAAAAAGATTAAAAAATTGAAAATACTACCTTTGCATTTAGCATGTAGGAGAAATGACTTTATGAAAAGGGTTTTGATGCTTAGTGTTGATCTAGAAAAAGGGCATGTCAGGTAGTTCCTCATTTCATAAAAGTATTTTACTAGTTTGCTGTAAAGGGGATATAGCTAAATTGTCAGACTTGCAACTGATGCATTTAGGAGACTTAAAGATGCTGGTTCTTGAGGTTTGGATTAGAAACTTTAATCCACATTTCTTGTTTATAATCATCACTGGATTGCATACAATTAATTTTGGTGCTCGAAGGAAAAATCAGGAACACTCCAGCAGTTCTTGTTAACTGCTATTGTCCTTTAATTTAGTTGGTCTGTTCTCTTATTTTGACTAATGCAGCTCAGTATTGTAATCAGAAGTGTCATTATCTTATGGCTGCTCAGTGCTTGTATGACAGGATTTATGTTCTCAGTTTCCAGTAGATCATCAGCAGTAGGAGAAAATGAAGGAATGAGTAGCATGCACAGTAATCTGTTTTTAACTAGAGGAACACTATGTCAGTGTATCAACATCTTTTCTAGTCTAAACTTCGAACACCAGCAAAAGTTAATAATGAATTTATGCATGTATATTTTTTTATGCTGAGATTCAAGACTGTACTTTATGTAAATACCATTTCTCCAATTATATGAAGTATAAGTTAATATAGGTAGCTTCACAGCTGCTTACGTTAGTGTTGCTTGGAATTTATGGTATAAATCTCAAACTGTTGCTCTGATTTATTGTTTAGGTGTTTAATGTTATAGTTTAGAAATGGAAGAGCTAAAGTTAGATCAAACAGCTTCAATCATAAATTTAGACCTTCATCTGGCAGAGGAAGGCACTTTTGGGGAACTAATGAGCTATCTGAAGGAAATGGGGGCTTAAACACAGTTGAGGGATTTTAGCTCTCTTTAGTCCTAAGAAATGTCCTACATCAATTTAATATTATTTTGAAATGTTGCTTTTTACCAGTTTGAGTGCATGGAATTTATTCCATGGTTGACACAGTTTCATTTTGTATGTGTTGGTTGTATGTATGGAACTTCATGCCTTTTAATCATATAGGCGTATTTCTTATATCACCTCTTAGCCTCTTGTTAATTTCATAATTCTGTTAGTATCTCTGTTAAATACTAACAGGCTATGGTTTTCAGGTTCCTGGTTTGAATACTGGTTGTAGCATAGGAGGTTAAAAAAAGAATTTGCATTTTTTTAAGAGTATGCCCCCCAACTGAACAACTTCTGCAATTAAGAGATGTCTTAAGGGATACCTGTTCTTGACCGAGGCAACAAATGGCTTTTTTAGCAACCATTTGGCTTCAGAGAACATCAGAAACATGTTCCTCTTATTAGGAGAGCTGATTGCTGGCTTTCTGAAGCTAATTAAAACAATTTATTAAGGTATGTGTTTCAATTCATAAGAAATGCAACATAGATCAGAAAAGGAGCAGTATCTATGCCTTATGACCGGCTAAAAGCTGTCTCTTAGCTACATTTAGCTTAGTTTGGCTATGTTCAGACAGTGATGTGGGGACCTGTCCTTAAAAACAGATATTGGGCATTTTCAGAGCTGTGTGAGTGGCCTGTGCTTGCACTAACTGGGTTGTCCAGAGCTGATCTAACACTGTCAGTTCTTTGCTGCCATATGCAAATCAACAATTAGCATTGACTGTGCTGGTAGTGGAATGGGTCTGTTCAGTGGCTCTTGCTGAGGGGGTTGAAAGCAACTCTTTTTCTAAGTCCTCATTCCTTTGGCTGCAGCCTTCTATTTTAATTGCTTTACCGTTATGATAGCGTCAGCAAAACTGACAGCAACACCTGAGCTGCCGCAGGTACTTTCTCCAAACTGATAGCATCTGCTCTCCGAAAAAACCTTGTGTGAGCCTCAGCCTTTTTTCCAACTCCTCCTCCTACTTCTTCTAAACATTATCCTAATCCTCTGTCTTTCTCCTATCCTATATTAATCCCATAAACCCTGAACAAATCTGTCTACCTCTGACAGTGTTTGGTGAGGAAAGTCCAGGTTAACAGCTCTCAGTGTGCACAGTCTGCACTGACAGGCTGCAGTCAAAACTGACTGCAGTTTGAATCCTCCAGTTTTTAATTTTCCCTAATCTAAGCAATTATGAATCACTCAGAACTGCTTTAAGTGCTCGTAGGACGTTCTGAAGATATTCCTTACATACTGGTACCTTAGGTTGTGTTGTGTTTAATGCTTGTGACATGGGACTGTCTGAGTGAATGAAATTTAAACGCCAGGTTTGAAAACAAGAAACATACAAGAACAGATATAGAGGACAGACTTTGAAATATCATGAGCGTGACTGAAGCTGTCAGGATTTTATTTTCCTTTCACAGAGCTTTCAAAGAGGAATGTGAATCAACCAAACATCTTGACTCTTGATTCTTGTTTCTCTTCTAGAAAATCACTTTAAATTCTTTAACATTTCCTTAGAAGTACTGCTTCACTTGTGATTTTCAAATTCCTGTAGGCCAAAGGTATTTGTAGTACAGCTGTCAAAAACGTTTCGTATAAAAGGCAAATATGCTAGAGACTGCCACAAATCTGCCCATACTAAATCAACATTTTTGGATCCACTTTCTGTTCCGTTTTCTTCCTCCCCCCCCCATATACTGCTATCTGCATCCTGTGAATGAATTCTACAATCTGGATAATAATACCCTAGATTATCATCTTAGTTGTATTTTTTATCTAGTTTTGCCTTTATTTACTTATTTGACCTTTTGAGTGATTAGCCACAAACTTTTGCCTGGTTTACAGGAACACTCCTAGCTAGTGAGAAAAAAGACACGTAATTTACAGTTACCTCTGTTATGTAGATGTCTTCAGTTTCAGACATGATTGGAATAGAAATTAAAATAATTCTTGGTTTGTACATCTTTGATTATTCAATTATTTTGTTATTTAGTAATTTAAAATAGTTGGGTCCTCCTGACTAATGAAAGGGTTTACAACAATTCACAACTAAGGTGCCATCTCTTTCCATATGGATGTGGGATGATTAATGAACATTTTGAGATCTGTCATGCATTCTCATTTATCTGTATGCTAAATTAGTTGTCTGCCCAAGTTAATCTCGACACTAGAGAAGTTTACAGAGGGTCTCTCTGGCGTCTGCCTCCAATCTGCTTAATTACAAAACAGTCAATTAGCTTAATCAGGCTTTTGTTGTTTGGGGTTTTTTGGGTTTTTTTCGGTTGTGTGGTTTTGTTTTTTTTCCTTTCAAGCTCTGGTTTGCAAGGCTCATATCAATAACAAAACATTCTGTAGTAATAGCTGAAGATCTCCGTTTTCCTTTGGACTTCTGCATATTGTGAGGTTTCCTCTTTAGCATTTTTTCGTATTTTTTCTCTGACAACAATGCTTACACGTGGCAAATAGACCTTGGTAGTGGCCCTCTGCAATTCAGAAACGGCAAACTGCTCTGTATCTGGTTTGTATTTCTAAGAAAGTTCTAAAAAATCATATTACTCTCCAACTGAACTGCTGTGATACCTGAAGACAGTAATAGCTGCTTCCACAAAACCTTAAAGCCCTGGCTGTGGTTTCTGTCCTTTGCAGGTTTCATTTTCCCTTGAATGGGGGGGAATTTTTTTTTTCTTTACCATTCTTTAATGGAAGTAGAAGTGTGTTTTTCAACAAGTGTTATTGATTTGCTCTGTAGCATATACTGCAGTTTTGAATTCCTTCATTGCTATTAAGAGGTAGATGACCCAGATAAGTTTTGGCTTGTCAGTCTATCATCGGTTCCAGGCAATGTGTTGGGTAAGCTGAATCAAGATCTAATAATGCATTAAAGGAAAGTGATATAGTGAGTACCAACACACAGGAAATAAATCCTGTCAGTCTAATTTGATGCTGCTTCTGGGAAAGATAAAACATATTGTTTTCATTGATACCTTTGTAAGAAACCAAATTTACATAAAGCCATCTTCAAGAACACAAGAGACTGTGAGAGCTAAGAAGTAAAGATGACAGTTCACTGACATGGGGTAATCTGAAAGACTCTCAGACTGTATGCTTATAACCAACACCCATTTCAATTCTATCTGAAGCAAGGTCATATGCTCAGGAAGGATGAAATTCCTTAAGTTAAGGCATTGCCCTGAAACCTCATGGTGCTGAGGAGGTCTTGGGAATCATATTGAATATTCAGATGAATATTAACTCTTGATAGCAAAGCTGTAGCTGAAATGGCTAGTGCTCTACATAGATTTAAAGTTCGTCTTTATTTAGGAATGAATGCAACTGCTTAGGGGAATAGATTTCCCAATTTTTCTGGAAGTGTTCTAAGATGCTAAAATCTGTCTGGAATGTTATGAGAAGAAAGATAGAAGGATTTAATAGAAACTATTAAAATAGAAACTAAATTCTGCAAAATGAGCATAACTTATTTAATAAAGTGATTCTTCAGAGACACTCTGACAAACAGATTTGAAAATAAAAGGCCTTTAGTAAAATGATAACGAAATTCAGTGACTGGATGCTGAAACTGGAAACTTCTGCATGCTATAGGAGATTTTCAACAGAGCTATTAAGCAGTTAATGCAGCAAGGTTTGAGTGCAGTGTGCATTGCTGCAGACTTGCTGCAGATTCCTTTGGCCTTATAATCAATGGACAATAATTTCAGGGCAGTAGCCAAAGCAAAATGAAACCTATGACAAAATCTGAAAAATTTCTTAACGTGCCCAGGAAAGTGACAAACTAGGTGATACAAAAATGGCTTCATTGATGGTCAGCCAAACTTGTTAATATTGTTTTGGCCATTTACTGAAATGAGAGTATCAAAAACCCCTGAAACAGAGCTGGTATTCCATCGTCTCCAGCCATTCAACCATCCTAGCCATCAGAAACAGCTCTCTAGAGCTTTTTTCAGGTTGTGAGAACATCTAATCTTTCCTTACAATCTTGGAGAAAGTTTTGTAGTTTTAATGAAACATTTCCCTGTTTGTCTCCAAAGATAAAGTTTCCTAGTGGTTGACAGGCACAAGTAAGACTGCAGGTGGTAGTTAAGACTCTTCCTTTAAACTAAATTTATTTAAGATTTATACCTAAACAATATACTTATATCCAACTATTAATCTACCGCTTTTTGTAATTAGTATGAGACAAATGAAGACAAATAAAATAACTCAAGTTATTTAGAAACAAGTGCCTTACTGAATAATTGAAACTCCTGCTTACAGGACAATTTAAAAAGATTTGTGATGGATATGTTTTCAATTTTGTTCTGACTCACATTACCTGAAGAAATGTTTTCAAAACTACACATCAGAATTTGCTCTTTGTCACAGGTATGTAGGGTTTTTAGCAGTTAGCTGTCAGTATTATAATAGCCTCTACAGTCCTGGTCTACCAGTAGTACCATATTTGCAGAACATGTTTGTTGTGACAGTTGCTGAATCCACTTGTAACTATCCTTTTGGAACTTTGTACATATTAAGCTGTCTTTTATAATGCAAATCTAGTGATTTTCAAATGGGGACTGGATTTGCCAGGGTTTTTTCGTGGTCTGAGTAATGGAATGTAACTGTAAGGATTGTATCATTTCACTTTCTTATCAGGAGAGAACTAAGAAGAGCTGTTTGATTCCTGTTGAAAACACTGGAAGTCATGAAAGCTACTGCTCACTGTGAATTATGAGCTGCCCATGTTTCAAAAAGTGAGTCTGTTCTATTTTATTTCTGTTGCAGTAGACAGCTGTGCGTTACTGGTTTCCATAACTTTATCTTTTAACAAATTATTTGGAATGGCACAGACCCAGTAGCACACTAATATACTATAGTCATCGTTAGCAAATGGGATTTGTCCTTGAATAGTCTCCTACACTAATTATTTTATGCTATTACCGTTCTTTTTTGGGAGTAGCTGTACTTGCTAAAAGCAACCTGTCCCTGTTGATTTGCCAAGGAAAGGTCCTGTCTTGTGATTTAGTACCTCTCAGAAAGTGTCTGTGTGGCTTGGCTATCTTCTTAATACTTTGCATGCTGTTTGAATACAGTAGGCTGACTGTCTTCGCAGAGGGCTGTAGCTCAGATATCACCTTAGTGCCCTTTCTAAATCAGCAGCCAGACTGATGTTATGCATTAGCAGATGACAACACTTGATTTGGTGATGAGGAGTGGCATTTTTTCACCCTGGGGGACTAGAGGCTTAGCCAGTGGCTGCCTTCAAATTTTTTCTGCAGTCACAGCTTGTGCAGGAGTCCCAGGCTGTTTGATACACACAAAAAATACAACCAGTAAGCAGAGCTTCTGGCAACTCTTGTGTCTCCTTGCATTCAGAGCTTCTTAAGGGGTCAGCCTGATGGCATGAAGATAAGATATGTGGAAGCAGTACTACTTCTCTCACTTAGCAGAAGCACCATCTCTGTTATATCACAATGGTAACGTTGCCTCATTTGTAACTAGGATGTTTGCTGCAGTAGCAACAAGCTCTTTACAGGTGCATTGCTTGTGTGACAGGCTCGGCACACTGGGGTTGGTTTTCAAGGGGGCTCAGTAGGCTCTTGTAATGCTTACCGACATTTTTCTGAGGATGCAGGTCAGTGAGCTCCAAAAAGAGAAGAGCTGTAGAAACTCTGCCTCTGCAAGCAGTGCAGGAAGTCTGCTTCTGTGTGCAACACACATCTATCCATGCAAGGAGCAACTACAAGTTGTTTTGTTTTCAGCAACCACAAGTTGTTTTTGTTCCCCTGAGCTTCTAGAAGACATTGAATTTCTTCTGCCTTGAAGAGTGGTAGTTGGTGGTGATAGATCATTGTATGATGTATACACAGCACAAGCCACTGTACTGGATAGAATAGATAATAACACATATCTCTAGCTGCCTGTACATATTAGAGAAGTGTGGCTCTATGAATGTAAAATCCACAAATCCAAGTATTCCTCTTATGTACATATCTCTATAAATAACCTCTCTTTTATTTGGAGAACTGACCACTGAGAGAACAGTGACTGTGCAGAGTCTTCTACAATCAACGAATCATATTGTGCTCCAGTCATACTAGGTGTTTCACAAATGCTTGGGCAGGTTATGGTGCCAGTAATGTGCTTATAAACTAAGAAAATCAAAGAGGCCTTCATAAAAGGCTTGACTTTGAATCTGTGATGCTTTGTATGTGCTACCTTTTCTGATAATGTTACAGACCTAATCTATACCAGGCAAAATGCACTGTTAGAAAACAAGTATTTAATGTATTTTAAATAACATAACATGATTCAATGCTTATTGTGACCAAAAAACATCTAAAAGTAGCTGGGCTTATTTAGCGTTCCACTCCCTTAACTTTAGCTGTAACTAGATAACATATTTTTTTAACTCACTCAGCTGTCTGTATTTATTCTAGACAACAGCCTGTTTTATGATATTTGTAGTGTGTGTTTTTTCTAACAATGCCTTTCAGTTTGGGAAGGACACAGAACATTTCACTGCCTGAAAGTAAAAAAATATAATGGGAAAAATGAGGCATAGAGGGTCATGGTCCCTAACACACACAATATGAGAGTAAACTTAGGTTTCTGATGAGCAGTCATATTTAGAGGATTGGCAGAAAAACACATCTGGTAGTGGAGATTTCTCTGGGCTGTAGTACTGACAATAAGCAAGATGAGGTGAAACTTAGCCACAGAAAGTGTATTTAATGCTGGAAAAAAATAATAATTAGAAAAACATCCAGGAAGCCCACTACTTGCTTTTGATTAATTTGGTTTCATTTTAGTTTCGGTACGATATCATGTCATTGACTGACTTATAGATGTTTCTTAGCACCTCTGGAAACATTCAAATAGATCATGCTTGAACTTCTGGAAAAGATCTTATTATAAACATAACCTCAACAACACACAGAACAGGGAAGAGAAGATGAGGATCAGAGATCACGATGAACACTAGGCAAAAGTTAACTGATTCGTGAGAAAGTAAGTTGCTGAAGAAGCAGAATTCATGATCTATAGTTTTATCTTTTGTCTGGCCATCAGCAGGTATATAATAACACAGCTTGAAAACTCTTTGATCAGCAGTTCAGCTTCCATGCTGGGAATGAGGCAAGGCTTGCTCAGCTGATACCCCATTCTGACAAATAAATTGGGTTATGGGGTGGACATAGAGCAGGAGTTGGTGTGGCATCAGTAAGAATAGTAGTAGAGTAAACCTCTACCAACCACTGTTTGTAAAATAAGTAAGAGCACGGAAAGGTTAACCAACAGCACATCTAGTGTTACTTGTTCAGTTGGAGTAAAGGAAGCACTTCCAAAAAAAGTCAGCACAGAAACTGGCCTTGCTTCAAGAATGAACCTGCTAGGTCTTGTAAATCTTAGCTGTCTGTAGTGGGTGGGTAGATTCTAGACATGTTTCGTCAGATCCTGGCAGGGTCTGCACTGCCTGTGAAGAGGGTTGTGTTGTGTTCTGACAAGTAAATATGGGATGACACAGTGGCTTAAGTGTGGAAACAACACAATGACAGTCATCAGACCGTATGAAACTCAGAGAGGCAGAAAGACACAGCTTGAGCTGGAACTGTAATGTAAGAGTTCTCCCTCTTCTGAAGACCTGATATGTTGATGGTTCTTTCTGAGGGTACCAGCAACTACCTTTGCATGTTTTTGTGTTGGATTAAACTAATGTTGCCAAGGAAGTATCCATAGGTGCTTGTACAGTATGACTCTGAGAACCATGTGAGAACTAGCACACAATTCGTAGTTACTGATGGTGACACTTCCAGCCTTGCAGCAGAGGGAAATTAATATTAACAACTCAATGTAGTTAGGACTTAATTATATGGAACTTGATCCTCATTTTATAGACCCTGATCCTCTGTCTGTTCACCAGTTCAGATCTAGCCTAAGTCCCCCAAATCTGATGTGTAACCTTGACAGAATTAGTTCAGGTTTCTGTCAACACAGAATCAGGCCTGTTATCTATGGGCAGTTCAGAGCACTATCAACTAACATTAAGTTCCAAAGAGCTTTAGTCCTCTGAGTTACAGCACAAAGTTTGCTGGTGGGAATGGTGTGTGTGGGGAAGTAGCTTTGTTTGTAGAGATCAAATTTATTAAAGAGGGTTCTAGCTATGCAATGTAATTTCTTTATAGCACCTGCTGGCAAATTGCAAGCTTGGTCTGAAGGAGAGGCCAGCCAAACAGCTTAGCATCTTATCTGCACTGAGCCAGCCAGCCAGAAGAACATTACTCTTGTAATGCTCAAAACTGACTGGAAAGCTACAAGTGATTTTCAGTGGCACACATAAGGTAGGTTTTGACTCATTCATAGACTCCTGGGGGTAGTTTTCTAAAATAACATTTCTTGTGGATATCTTTCTGAAGAAACATGTACAATCTTTATCTTCCTAGAATTGACTTTGCAGGGAAGATTGAATATTGTTGTCTGCTATTTTGATAGATATTGTAGAGTTATGCTAGTAATAATAAACATCCTGGATCTATCCTCTACTTAGGAGCCCTTGAAAAGCTCTGTGTTAGAAAGGAAGTACCACTTCTTATTGCAGTTCAGTTCTCACCTCAAAGAAGATAATTTCTCTGTAGTCTTGTGAACATCTTAGAAAGAAACAAAATTTTGAAACAAAAATTCCCAAATTTCAGCCAAAAATTCCACTTAGGGCTTGGACTATGTCCATCTTTATGCTGTATTTTGCCTGGATCACAGTGCATTTCCCGAAACAAGAGCCATTCATCATTAGTTTAAACATCCCTAAAATGTAATTGAGTAATATGTTGGTAGATAGGTACAGTTTAATTTTTGTTTCACTATATAGAACACCATCTTGAAATGTAAGGATTGATTAGAAAAATTTCTCATCTCATTATAAAGAATTTCTCTGCTGGCTTTTTGAGAAGTCCATGGAGCATTTCCAGGGCATGGTGATCTCTACTATGCAAGGGCTAAGCAGACAAAGAGCACCTAGAAATGAGCTATTTGTAGTTCAGAACCTATAATTACAACTCTGTCTGGGCAGATTCAAGGTCAAGCTTGTTGCCTTGAGCCAGAGAATCTTCATGGGAAATGGCAGCTAAGGATTAAGTCTGTAGAGGAATGTATTTTCTCAAGACAAACTGTATTAATATTCTTCAGTACATTGAATTACTCTGCAGCACAAGTGGGAGTATCTGCCCAGAAGTTTTTTTGAGAAGACAAATCTTTGATTTCTAGCAGCAGCATGAGGAAAAATGACAGTTAAGACACACAGCATCCTGGGTATTCTGCAGTCGTCTAGGAGCTCTTGTGCTTGCTACATTAGGAGAAAAGGAAATAAGATCACCCTAGCATTTCCTGAGTCTGTTAGTTTTCATTTTTGGCTAGTCAGCCATAACCAAAACAAACAGGTCCAACTGCATCCCAGGCTTCTTTGTATAAGGGCTGTGTTGAATCCTGTGGGAGACTCCACTTTTTGAGAGCTTTTCTCTAATGGAATGCAGTGTGTAATTATTATTATTCATGAATCACCCTGCTGCCTCTTCAAAAGCTGCTTTTGCAAAGAAGTGGGTTTGCTTTTTCTCAGTTTTCAGTGAAACATGAACAAAATCTCATGGAAAAAATTAGGAACCTTGCTTAGGCCCAACTATGCTGTGGGTTAAAAAGGAGATGGGCCAACTAGAATAAAGGGCATTTCAGTGACGGTGTTTTGTTTCCATTACTGCATTTAAAGGTCTGTTGATGCCCAAAAGACTTCATAGGGTTCATTTTGCTATTACAGTGCTGTTTCTTTACTTCATCCTCTCTGCTGTGTGTAAAAAGTTACAATAGATCTGGTGTCTTTGAAGTCTTCGACCCAGGTTACAGCCAGGGTCATTAGCAGGGAAAAAATGTCTGTTCTCCTTACCATTGCTCTTAAGGGAGGGGTTGATTTTATCTAGCTCTTATGGATGATACAAAAAGTATCGGTAGTTGTTTGCTGCATAATTGTTTGCATGATCCCACCATGATAAGCACAACCCATTTTTTCCCTCTGGCTGCTTCATACTCCTTGTGATGGCTTTTTCCTTGGAGGAGTAAGTTGTTTTTTCTGCACTTGATAATCCCCATGGTGGATTTTCCCCAATGCTCTGATTTTAGCATCACATTATAATGATTTCAACAGGACTGACTCGCATCACTTGCAACCTCTAGAGAGCTGCCAATACTTAGCGTTACAGTTGATGTAGCAGACTGTCATGTTGACAGGTAAAAACCCAACCCTTACCTTCAAGCATTTGCTTTTGGGACGCTATCACAATGAAACTCTGATGGACAAACTCAGACTTGGGACAAACTCGTTTGTTAATTTTCCTGCTTTATTCTCTTCTGCATAACAGCTGCTGTGTTTTCCAACTTACTGTTTCCTCAGCTAGCATTGCCAACATTTAGCTATTTCCAGACTAGTGGAAACTTTCTTCTGAATGAAGCAAATTGTACTGCCATCTATTTGAAAATGGAAAACAGTTGTAGTCTTTACATACAAAGAAATAAGATCTTACCATAAATATAGAAGTAAAGCACTGTTTGTGCCCAGATTTCAAATACATCTTTGAAATGGTTGTCATGTGGAAAAGCATTTGGGAATGTGAGTGCTCTAAACACCTCATCATGAAATGCAAAAAGTTATTCTTTTATTTTGCTTCTTGAGCTCTTTATTCCCACAGAAGATGGCCTTATGAAAAAGGAAATGTGGCAAACAGGAAAAGAAGGCATCTAAGGAAGAAGCACAACTGTACCCTGAATTGCTGGCTTGGCCTTGTCACATTAGATAGAGGAATGGAAGATGTGTGGATTCACACCCAAATTCCTCTGTAGTCACCAGCAGAAACTTTAGAACTGAGATCAGGGGCCATGTGTCCACCTCTATGTGCAGCTGTTAAAGTGCAAGGATCTCTGAGTCTGTATCCTGATATACTTTCAGTTGGTTGATCATGTTCTAAAAGTGGGAGTGGTCAGGTGCAACCACAGTAGGAGAGATATCTGTAACCTACCTCAGAGAGGTCTTTTGTAATTTTTGTAACAGGGATTCACAATCATACAAATGTGACCACTATTTTTAGGCCTACCAAAAGAGCACAGCTGGTATCTTCATTCTTTTTCTGCAATCTGCAGCCAGAAATTTACATGGTATTTTATTCAGGATATAAAATGCAGACCTTTTGAGTTGTTTCTCAGGTTTATCTAGCAAATGGAATGTACTAGATACACTAGTAACTTTATAGTTAAGGCAGTTCTGAACATTCAAAAATGCCTCAATTAGAAAACAGAACTGCAGAAATAAAGCTACAAGTAAATAGACATATAAAAATATTCTGACTTCCTGTAATAAGCTTTAGACAGACTAGATTTTGAAGTTAAATATTAAGATATTGTGATCTCCCTGTCTTAAAACCAGATTAGGAAATGGAAATGGATTATCAACTGAATGAATTAGTTGTCATTCTGTTTATGTATGTATATCAGAAAAGGAGCCATGCTTTTCTACAACTTTCATCTGGCAACTGCCATAAGAGAACACTTAAAGAAACCAGCAAAAAGTACTGGTTTGTATGTTTATTTGCATATTTATATAGACTATTTAAGTGCTGGAAATGGTTGCTTTGTAGGAATAATGTGTGACAAATCATCTATTACTTGATATCTAGTCCTCCAGGAGATATTTTGAAAAGTTAAGAAACTCTGTAGTAGCTTCTATGTGTTTGTTTTCATAAGAACATTCACTGACAGGCCTATCAAGTGCTTGCTGCATCAATGATCTCTCCAAAGTCTTTCTTACATTTTTTAATGGACTGCAAATTGCTACGTTATGCTTATTTCAAGGATTTTATTACAGGTCAAAGAGTAAGTACAGTGTTATAAAAGAAACCAGAAAAAAAATTCACCTCTTCTCCTATGATTTACTTTGTCCAGATGTCTAGATTTACATTTTCATTGATTTCATGGCTTGTCCAAAGTAGAAAATGGTTTATGAATTTGGGAATTAAACTATCAGCATAGTACCACTGAGTTTTAGTTCATTTATACCACAATGAATCCGTAATCAAGTATTTTTGAACCTGTTTGCACTGCTTGACACTCTTTAAATGTTAGACTGATATTATTACCACCTATTAAGCATGAGGCCTTCCTATGCTGGGAATATTTCTTATCAGATCTGGGTAATCTTTGTGCTGAAATATCTCTCAGTCAACAGATGGAGCGGGAATCTCCCTAGGTAATAGCTAAGTGCTGCTAATTAGAGGTTTCCATTTCGTACTTTGTACTTGCCATCTAGCCTTTGGGAAACTCGATTCTTGTAATGTCTTTAGTAATCAGTATGGGCAAAGGTACTTCAAGGTGTGCAGGAGTTGAATAAGAGAACTGTATTGGCTCTAATATAAGCAAAGGAAACCTTTCCAAAACAGTAACAAGTGAGGGTTTGTCACTTTAGCTAGAAAAAACCTATGATTATGCCTTCATAGTGTTAGCTAGGAATTACATTGTCTGCTGGCACATATTGAAATATACAGTAATGGTGGATCTGACACTGTTTCCATAGTGGATTGTGAATTCCTTCTGGAATTCCAAAACCTGAAGTGTCTTTAAACAAATAAAAAGAGCTTTCTTGAGTCTTAAGTCGTAAACAGGTTCTGTGATACCATTTCACTCTGATTCAAATGCCTCTGTGAAGTTACTCTGCTCTGTTACAGAAAATACCACCTGGAAACAGCTGCATAGCTGTTTGAGCTATGATTACTATCACTGAGTCCTGCCATGTAGCACTGCTGGAAATTGTATACACCAATAAACCATAGTCAGGCTATTATTGTTGTCACTGAGTCAGTCTAGACTTCTTCTCAAGACCTAGCCTTCCTATCCTCCCTTGAACCCTTCTACATTCAGACTTTTATGACATGAACTATTATGCCTTTTCTTTGCTGCTTCCAAGTGTTTTAATTAGTGAAATCATACAGGCTCCTGTTGCTCTGTGTGCAGAGAAACTTTGCTGTCAATTGCATAGCTGGTTGCAACTGATTTCTCCAAGTCTCAGCCTGAAAAAATCACAGCCCTGCTGTTTGCTGTCTGTCTTTTGCTCTATATAGCCACATTCTATGCACTTTTGGCACAATCCCACCAGGATTTCTTTTAAAAAAAAAACAACCATTCTTCTGATGCAAATTGGAAGAGGAATGGCACTAGAGCACTGCTGAAAAACTAGAAAATATTTATGTTCATCTGGGGGCTGGATTTCTGAGAGAAATTTACCATGACACTTCAGCCAATAGGAGCACACAAACACAGAGACAACTTTTTATGTCCTTTCTTCAGGAAAAAGGCTTTAAAAAACAATGGCCTTTTGTTGGACTGAAGCTGCCAGAATTTTATTTCAACCTTCTCAGTGCTTGAGGTTGGATTTTTCATTTTTAAAATGAGTGCTATTTTTAAAACCAAAGTCAGTGAAAAACTTCGCTGTGTATTAACCTGCATCTGCTTAATACCTCTCAAGGTATTAAGGTAATAACCTCAGGAAGTTAGCAGAGCAGTTCTTTGTTGAGATAGACCTCCTGAGATTAAAATAATTATGCACAAATATTGTTTAGAAGTTTGTGGGAGAGAGTTAATCCACCAACTCCATGTGCAAGTTTCACTATAAATGTAGGGTAGACTTTAGGTTTCCTCTGCAGTCAGTGGATATGGGCATTTCCAGAGGGTACTTTGGCCATTTCTAAAATAGACAAGCTGCTTTCTGGAAGTGACAGGCTCCCTCTGCTGACTGCAGAGCCTCTTCCTGCCATGCTAGTTTTCCTGTTGATAAAATAGTGTTCTTAACGGTATATTAAAAAAACACCCAAAACACCCAAGCCCCACCCCCCAACAAAACCAAACAAAACTTATAAAATAAGTCTAATGTGTGGGCAAAAGAAGGTCCACAAACTTTGAAAATATATTACATCAATGTTTTAACCTGAACACAAGCATTTATGTTGCATTTTCATGTTAATTTGCATTCTTTATCCCTCCTAATGTGAGCATTCAGGAGTGTTAACTCTGTTGGACTGTTGACTACTGTCAAATCTAGGAAAAACTGAAATGCTGTCCTGGAAGGGAACCAAGCTGGTTCTATGTCTATTATCTCTTTGCCAATCCTGTACAGCACAGTGCTGATATTTCTGGCAAGAACTTACCAACTTCACAGTAGGCAGATAAGGAATAATGTGCCCTTCCCTCTTCCCTCATGAACCATACCTGATCTGTAGCAATTAAAGGTTGCCTTGAATGTGGAAATATTAAATAATTTTTCTACAAAGCTGATATCCTAAATGTACTTGAAAATTCTGGGAATAGATATTTAATCCCTTTTTTAATAATGGATCATAGGTTTCAATAGCCTTCTGTGGCAACAGTTTCCACAGTTTGATTGCACAGTGAGTGTAAAAGTATTATTTTGGTATTATACCTTGTACTTTTGTGAAATGCCACCTCATTTTTGAACAGAGATGCACACAGATAAGTTTTTCATTTTCCTTATTTTGTCTGCTATTTTTTGCATTGTTTCTGAAATAAGTGATTTTAACAGTCTCTGGTTTTCAGGCAGTAAGGTCTTTTTTCTTTTTTTTTCACCCTTCTCCAGGTCTGTTCTAATTCTCCAAAATCCTTTCTAGAGATCAGAGTGCATATAACATTCTACACAAATTTATGGTAATGTTTTCTACAAACACTTTCTAACATTCTGTTTTTCAAGTTTAGTTTTATGTATCTTCTGTGAATTTTTTGCTACAAGTGTATACGCAGTTGCTTCTTCACTTACCTAAGATAATGCTGATGTCTACTTCTTGACCAAATACTGCTATTTAAACATACCTACAGCTAATTCAGAGTTCAGCAAAGTGCCCCAGTAGTTCACAGGTTTTTCAGCTTTGAATTTCTTTTGTCATCTTTGTGTCCATTCACCTAGTGTGCTTGGATCCCTTTGTGTAATAATTTCAGTTTTTAATGTGATATGCACTGTGTGGTGATTGATAGTGGAACTAAGATTCTGTATTCCTAGGTAGAAATAGTAACCCACAGTAATCAGCATGGAACACTTTGATTTGTAACTAGACATATTTAAAAAAACCCTATACATTATGCATGCTATTTAAATGAAATAATGAACAATAACAGCTGCAGTTAAGTGAGTGAGAAAGAAAAAAGTATGGGAGAAATTTGGAAATTTCTAAACCAGTTCCTAATTCATCTGATATTTCTCTAAAATAGACAAATGTCTTTTTTGAAACACATCCAAAACTATGGAGGTATGGGCTTATAATGTACCACAAAGTGGGCAAAACCAACTGTGGTTAATTTTCTTCTCTGAGAGTTCGATAAGAATTGAATATTCTGAGGATCACTACTAAAACAAGATGTGAGAGAAAGGCGGACAGCCAGGGGAGACTTCTTTATGCAAAAGGAAAGTCCCCTGCATTTAAAAGAGGCTCTATCTATGCATGCAAATTCTGCAGACAAGGTGAGGCCTGGGGTGGGGAGGGGAAAAATGCAACAGAAAACACTGGAAGAAGAAAGTTTGAAATAAAGGACAATTGGAGGATGTAATTTAGAGAGGCAAGAGAGACAAGATTGAAATTATCTGTTTTCTGAAATATAAAGAGAAGATTAAGTTTCCAGAGTGTTTGAAAGGTGAAATAACCAATTTTGAAAGTAAGAGAAGCTGAGCAGGAGTTATGATTTATGGAGGCTGGGGACTGAGAAGTTAGGCCAAACATGATCCTCGTGAGACTGTGACATCTGATAAAGGAATCTTCACATAGACCAGCAGAAAACTCAGTGTGAGGGATGTTTAAAGCAATCCATTGCTGGATATAGCTTTGATATCCAAAGAAGGTGCACAGAGCAAGGCAAAAGTTGTCTTTCTTTATACTTGTTTCTGAGTGATGGCTCTCTTCATAACGCTTTTTGATGCCTTTCCTGATCATACGTTAAACTAGAACTGCTTAAACTAGAACTGGCTAATTAGTTTCTCATATTAAATTAAATTATTCCAGTTCTGACAGTGAGGAGTTGTGGTTTAAATTAAATCCAAACCACACAACTGTGTATCTATGTAAGCTGTGATTATTTCTCTGCATGGCTGCTTTGCTGGTGGCCAAGTCAGTACAGTGACCACAGTATTTCTTCTGTATTCAAAATCACTTTTTAATGTTGCAGAAGCAGTTTTAGAACAGCTGGATTAAATTTTACTACATTTCAGTATCCCCTTCTCATTTCTTCTTCACCTGTCTTTCCACCCTCTCTCTCTGTTTTCCTGTCGTCTCTCAAGAACAGCTGTAGTCACAGTCACACAGGTATTTTGAGATTTGTGTAATTCTGACTTTGAAATAGGTACTCAGATACTGTGAACTGGCACAAATGCACTGAAGTTATGGTGGATTAATACAAATAGTTCTGTTCTGTCCTCCCACATTTGAAAGCACAAGAATTTATAATCCAGATCTACACCAAGACTGTAAATGTATAAGCTGGGAAATTTTTTTAGAAAGTAAGAAAAGTAGAATTAAAGGCAGAATTAAAATACTACGGAAAGACATATTTGGATAGTCACATTCCTTAAAAGCAGTAGGCAGCCTAAGCAGATTTTAAGAAATTGGGTTCTTACCTTTTTTGTCTTTGAAGTTCAGAAGCCAAAGCATCAGACTGCATTTTGATGTCACATTTATCACTACCACTTCACAAATGACAACAAGGTAGAGGGCTAAAAGAAGTAGATGATAAATCCTTTTGATGCTGTATTATTGTGCTTTATCCATGCACGTATCTGCAGTTTGACCTTTTGAGGGGTTACGAAAAGCAGGTGGAAAAAGATATTTTAAAAATGTTCATGATGGGGCTAAGAAATACTTGCTTGAAGACTTTTCCTCTGATAAATCAGCTATCATCTAAGGGACCTACTTTTGTTGTTTGCCAGTTATAATCTAGTAAATATTTAACTTTCTCATATAAGAGACTTTGGGCTGTGTGATTTATAAGTGGGTGTAGCCCTTACTTTGGCATTTATTGTGGCCCTTTGTTCTGGGTATAACCTAACTAAATGAGCGGGTGAGGTAAATATTGTGGTGATTTACTGTAATTTCTGGACAGATAAAAATGCTAGGAAGGGGGCTAAAGGTTGCTTTTAACAAAAATTATAAACTTCCATATCATGAACTATTTAAAATGAAATAAATGTGTTGACAATATTAAAAAAAAAATTACAGCAAATGCATTCTAAAATTGAATTTATATGATCAGGAATGCTAAAGTTTCTTAGAGGTACAATGAGAGTATTATATTGAATATGGAATCAAGACGTTCTCTTTTCATGCAAAATTGCTTTGAGAGCAATAATTTCATGACACTTGTTCGATTTTCCTCTGTTAAGCTTCATGACACCATGATTTATTGATCCAGTGGTGTGTAAAGAATGAAAGGAAACGTGGCTCTATATTTGACAGGATTCCATACTTGCTCTCTAAGCCACATCTTGGACTGTGCAAGATTCAGCATACTTCTCCATAACAGAGAGTATCTGCATCAAATCTGCAAAGTATTTTGCCAAAAGAATAGGCAGCCTCAAATATTTGAGTTGTATATAGACAAACTGAAAAAGCTGGAAAAGCTGTTTCTTTGCATAGAGATATCAGGAACAAATTGTTAAGGAAATAAGGAGGTTGGGAACACGTCAGAAATGTGAGAGGCCATTGCCACTTGCAGTGGAAATTTCAGCATTTGAAGAGCCTGGCCTGTCAATCTCTGAACTACCACAGAAATACAAGGTCTTCTTTCCATTTTGGCTATGTGGGATCTGTGCTGGGATATTGTAATATCAATGTAATTGATTTGGTAATGTAAGTAATGGTAGCTTGGCACAGGCACTGGTTAGGACAGAGACACCAGATGTGTGGCAATCTGAGTCCAAGTCTGCAGTGCTTGTGCAGGCTGATACAAGCTTTGTTCTGCAAGCAGCCTGCCCCATTTCCTAGGGTTGATTCCTACTATACAAGATCACCAGCTATAAATAAGGTCTGCTCTTTACTGACAAGGAGATCTGCTGACCTGTGAAACTCAGTAGTCTCAGAATTTTGGCCTGCTACCTGCAGAGCTGAAGGCTGGTGCACTGTGTAATAGTACCACTTCTTAGCATTCCTTGTTGAATTCTTGCCACCTTTTGGCTAGATAAAGATAAGAACTGAAAAATATAACTTTGTAGGTGTCCTATCTATACTGGACCAGGTAAAACTCAAAAAAATCCTTTGCTGCTTGTGCATGTATTGCCCTAGTTATTTATCTTCAGGAAAAGATAAGTATTAAGTACTAGCGAGAAAATAATTTTAAACGAGATAAAAATACACCACTCTTTAACTACACTGACTTGAATATCAACTCCCTTATTCAAGTTTTGCATCTTTAGATTGCTTTGGAACTCAGGTGTTGTAGTTTTAAGAATATTTCCTGTAAAAAGAATTCTTTACGTTTAAATATTTCCATTATGTTTCTAGGGTATCTGGCTGTAGTGGATTAGGTATGACAAGGATTTTAAGTCTCTCTCACAAGGCCTCGTGCGATGAAGTCTCCCTCTCACGGGGTCTCTCCGGTATTGCAGAGACTTGCCCAGCCCCACCGCCAGCAATGATACAGCTCGTGCTGTACAGGAGGGCTGGGGCTCAGCGGAGCGGGGCTGGGCTCAGCGGCGCGGGGCTGGGGCAAGGCCGGCACAGCCTGCACCCTCCGCGGTACCTGCGGCAGGGCTGCCGCAAACCAGCTAACAGGGTCAACCTGCACCGTTTTGGTGTCACATAAGAAAAACAGTGGCCATCCCAAAGGATGCCGATTTTCTTGATGCCTCAGAAAGGCAGCTGCCAGCAGAACTGAACACTTGAATCTCAAGCTTGATTGTTAACTGTGGAATGTGTCAAGGCACATGATTTTTTCGAGCAATGTAAAAGTCCTAGTTCATTAAAAAGTTTGTGCTTCTTGGACTGAAACATAACTTTTTCTATTTCTCTTTTGTATTGTTTTTTAATGATCTCTAAAAGCATGCTTGTCCCTGCTAAATGTACTTTGATTCACATCATGGAGCAGTTTGGGGGCATTTTGCTCAATCTCTTTCAGATTAACTTGCAGAGGATGATGTGTTCCAAGAGCATATTCAATACTTAGCAAATACATTCAGCTACTAATGAGATCTGATTATTTCTTTTTTGAGGTAAATCCCAATGAAATATGTATAGTGAGGATGTCAGGCCATCAACACCGTTTCATTCTGCAGCTCTGTTTCTAGTGAACCACAGGCCTTCCTAATGTGTGCATGGCCTCTGCCTTGCTAGTATGATTCTATGTAGCAGAGTTGGTATCTGTGTCTTGGGTCTTGGAAGTCCTTGTGGAAATGTCTCTTACAATTATATTTCTGAGACCACACATCCAATTGCACTTTCTCTGGATTAGGAAGGGAGGAGGAAGGAAATTGCTTCTTTGGCAGTCTGAAGTTTTGCTGAATGCATGACAGATTGCTCAGTGCTGGGGTGGTTCTTTGCCTAAACTGGTGAAGCTGGAATCAACTGCTTTTACTTTCAAATATCTCCAGAACCAGAGTATACCCCAGGTACTTTCTGGAGCTTTACTTTAAGCTTGCCCCTTCTACAAAAGTAGGGGAGGGAGGGAGACACAAAGGGAGGTTTGCCAGATAGCAATAGGGAAGTGACAAAATGAAGCATTCTCTCCTTATACCATAAAAATAACCATCTCTGGAGTCTTCTGGGACACATTTTCTTTCCATTTTCCTTCTTGTCTTCCCAAAAAGAAGTGATAGAAGCTGAATTTCGGATGTCATGTTTCTTCATGTGGTTTCTTTTTTGAGAAAGCTCAACTCTAGTGAGACTAAAAGAGACTAAAATAAATTTCAGTAATGATGAACTAATGCAGTCTTAATGGAATGATCTAGACTGACTGGGATTTAATAGCATGGCAGCATAGCAAATTTCTGGATTTTAATGAGATAAGCAAAATAAAACTGCCCTTTATGTCATACTATTAATAGGCTGAACTTGATTAAATTAGAACAGAAGCAGTTTGCAGACTGAAGGCAGGTATGCTGTGGAAACATTGAGTTTGACATCAGTGTTATAACAAACATTTTTATCTACAAATCATAGCCACAGAAACCTAAAAAAATTAAATTTGGAAAGCTGCACACATTAGCAGATTGAATTGTTGATGCTGTTTTGAGAGATTTTTGTTGGTGGTGTGTATTTGTTTTTATTTTTTCTCCTGTGCTCTGTAGAAGTTCAGAGTTCTCTATAGGTTGCCATGAACTCTTGAGTAGAAAATGGATAAATGTAAAATTTGAATAGTTTGAGATTAAATATCCTTAGCAAGAAGGGAATTTTTGGTGCCTACAGGACAGTTCAGAACATATTTGAGGTGATCCTGGTTTTCTGATTTTTACCACGATTTGGGACTTGTAGTTCTATACTGTGATTGAAGGCAACATTCATTGGTATATCTGAGGTCGTCGTGGCTCTAGCACTTGAGAAAAGGAAGTGATCTTCCTTAAGATTTTGGGCAATTATTCTGCAAAATTTAGGTAATCTATGGTAAAAGTGTCTTCCAGTTAGAAGTTCAGTGCAAACAAACACATTAGGACAAATACATTGGGCATTAGGAGAAAGTTCTTCAGTGTTAGGGTGGTGAGACACTGAAACAAGTTGCCCAGAGAGGTTGTAGAAACCCCATCCCTGGAAGTCTTTAACGCCAGGCTGGATGGAGCTCTGGGCAACCTAATCTAGTGGGAGGTGTCCCTGCCCAGTCAGGGAGGTTGGAACTAGATGATCTTCAAGGTCACTTCCAACTCTGACAATTTTATGATTTTATAAATAACTTAAAGTGAACTCACAAAATCCTTGATGTGCTTTTCAGATACGAAACATGCTAGTCAATTTTGTTCCTCATTGTAGCAGTGTGTTACTAACTCCTCTTTGCAGTAGGGTAAAGACTTGAAGAATTTGGGATAAAACTCAACTGTTTTAATTAAACAGCATTTTAAAAATTGCGTTATGTACCAAGAAAATTGCTGCTTCAAATTTTTGCTTCATTAACTGGGAAGAATTTAAAGATCAAAACCACTGTGAATGGTGTGTTAATCAAAAATATTAATGAAATGTGCTGACATCCAGATATATGTTCCCATGCACAGAAATAAGGGCGCTGTAATTGAGACCCATTAAGTACTGTGGCTATATCGGCTGAGTTAGCAGCCTCAGGTGCTGGCTGACATTCAATATTACCAATTTTTTGCTCCGTTAGTGACATAAATGGTGGGAGGAGGAAAGAGAGCCTTAACAGCAATCCAGTCTTTACTAATGGGAAGGTGCTTAAGATGCAAATGAAAAGCTCTCCTGTACCCTCTTTCAATATATATTGTAAGTGTATTCTGTCAGTGCTCGCTTTCCTCCTGTTAAAATAAATTTATTGAGACTGAGCTGTGCAGATTTCTGTGCTGCTCAGTGGTTGTGCTAAAATACAAAGATCATAGATCTCATTCCCATGTAAGGACACATCTTTTTTTCTGTAGCAGAAACTCATTAATTTTAATACACACCAGTGAAGCAGCTGAGTGGGCTTTGAGGTCTCCTTCATAGCAGCATGTTGTGTTACTTCTGCACCACCGAGTTCATTATTCTTTTATTAAGAAAGCAAGGAGGAATAGTGTGTACAGTCCTAATGCTATCTTGCTCAGATATTACAGGGCATAAGCACTCTCCAGATGTAGAAAGCCTGCTTGAAAAATGAAATTGTGTTCTTTGTTTTGTTTAATCCATGAGTGAGGAACCTATGGCACATATTTCTACATTATTTGCTGCTTCTCAATTTCCTTCTTACTCTAAGTTGCACAGGTCAAGGCTAGGAAAACTGGCTTTGTAAGAAATAAATGCCAACAATGCTATATAGGGCCAATAAAGGAGTTGTCTGCATTTTGTCTGAAAAAAACCCCTGTATGTAAGTTATTTCCTCAAGCCTCCAATATTCTACTATGCTGACTTACTTCTACAGAGGTACACATTTGCTTTCTGTGTTTCTTTTTCAGAATTGAGACTTCTTTCAAGCCTTGGGAGCCCAGTTCCACTTCTGCCAGGTCCAAATCAGTTTTGAATTCAGAATGGAGGTTTGATTCAGCTGTCACATCCTCCATCCTCTTTGTCCCACCTCTGTTCTGTCAATACAAAAATAAATAGCAAATAGAGGATCTTCAGCACACTGTTATTTGAAGTTAGTACTCAAGCAGAATACATAGCCATTTCTGCATATCCAACATTAGCCATATTTTTACTTTGTTCATTAAGGAAGTCTGTTTAATTACAGTCTTGATTCTGCAAAAATTCTGAGGACTCAGCTGTGGGGATTTTATCTGAGCACTCACTCTTAAAGATTCTAAGACCAAGTCTCCCTTCTTTCTTCTATTTAGGTTTGTCTCTCCTTACATTCCCTATGTAAATATGTCTTTCTTTTTCTGGTTTGCCCCAAGACTTGTTAGTTCTAATTTATAGGCCTGAAAATCTCTTTTATATGCAGTAACTCCTATGCTTTGAAAAACGTGCATCCAAACCTCCATCAGAGCCTTATCCAACCTACCTCTCCTGTGGAATGGTTCAGGAGAAAGGATGAAGAAAGCATATTGGAATGTCTCCCAGTAACACCACGCTGTTGTCTCCCTATGGTGATTGATTAGTGTCCTGTCCAGAATTGCACACATTGATGTGCTGTGTGATAGAGGGTATCTGCTGTGTTTGCTTGTTTATAGTTCATGTACACCAGAAATGTTCTATGCAGTGTTTTTCTGTTCTGTACTGGGAACTGGGGTGTGGCAGGACAGCAGAGAGGCAGGCAACCTTGCTTTCTTGTGCTCGTTACCTACATAACAGGTTTGGTGAATCTTTTGGCAGGAAGACAGAGCAGCTGATCATGTTTTGCTAAGCAGACTTTTGTCTGAAATGCACAGAGACAAGAGGGCTCCTGTGAAGAGCAGAGAGTATACAAAAAGCCAAGCATTGGAAATGCTAAAAAAAAGACTTTCCTGAGATCCCAGAGTGGTAGGCTGCAATCTAAAGATGAAGCCAAGTTTTTTTTATGCATTGTTCTCCTCCATGTCTGCGTTACTTTCAGTGCTTTCATAGTTCCCTGAGAATTATACCAGCAACATTGCAACAAATGTGGGTAGAGCCCTTCCCAAATCTTCGTTCACGAAGCCTAGCCATGATGATGATGATATCAGCAACAAAAAATCCAGATTAAAATCTGTCAGATCAGTTTCTGTGCCTTTACACTCTAGTTCAGTTGCCAGTTGAATGAGAAGGAGGAGAAGTTCTTGATTTCTTGGAAGAAGTGTGGCCTTGGATCAGTGTAAGCTAAGCTAAGGTTTTCTCACCTTTTATCATTGCCCTCTTAGGGAGAAAATATTATTTGTTGCAGAGTAAGTAAACGTTTTTATTTAATCATGTCTATATAAACATGTTGATTTTCAAGTTTATCAGTGAAGGAGTTGCTAACACCCATTTAATTTAGGAGAAAAGGTGTTTTTTATGACCAGATGTTTGCATCCCCTTTTTAGGAGGACCTAGTCAGGACCCTGGTGGCTGGTGTGCTAAAAGTATCTGGATTACTATGAAAAAAAATCTCTGGTAGATGACTGAGGAGAGTTGGAAATAGAATAATAGATCCAAGTCTGAAAAGACATGTATATCAACATCTTCTCTCTATCTTGCATGCTCAGTTAAGCAACAGGAGCTAGATGCCTGGCCAAGAGGATGGGTAAATATTCTAGGAGTTTGGTAGCTGGAGACAAAGGCAAGTCCTTACTGTGAAATATCTTCATGAAAAGCATTGAAGCTTCCTATCCAGAGAAAACTAATTCCTGGAGATGACTGAGATTTTGAAAATGTCAGGTTTTATGAAAAGAGCCAGATGATGGCAGCATAGGATGCAATGGAAGACAGAAAATTCCTGGGTTAAGTAGCAAGAGACCTGCCCTTGAAAACTGAGTCAGAGTTCAACCTTTCCATCTCATCCTCCACTTCAGCAGTGGCTTTTGAAATATAGGTTTATGGTTCGGGGAAGAAGAAAAGAAAACTGCTTTTGTTCCATGCACTTGTATTGGACTTTCATAAGCTATGCAATAAATCAACTCAGAATTCTTTCTGTGTGGCATCAGAGATAAACAATTATGCTTCATCCTTTCAGACCAGAAATCTTGTATTTTTTCCTCAGCTGTCCAAATTCTTCAGCAAATGCTACCTTCTACAAATAATACCTTCCCAATTCTTGTCATCAAAACCTGGTCTGTAGCTAGTGCTGTCTCCAAGGCAGAATTCAGAATATAGCTCCAGACATCATAGAAAATGCAAACCATGTGCTTGTTTGTTTTGCAAGAGAAAAACTTAACAACTGATGTCTGAATCAAAGATGGTTAATTTGGGCACCTAAGAAAGTGATGTCCTTTTTTGTGTGTGATAGAGAAGTTCTGTGTTAATGGCAAAATACCAGCCTGTGTTCTTGTGGAGCACTGTTTATCAGTAATGGCAAAGGACAAGGTGATCACTGTTCAGGGGCTGTTTTCTCTAGATCTGCTGGTTTGTACTGGTCACAAAAACAGTGCATTGGGTTTTAACATGGCCCTTCAGGATTGCTTCTGCAGACGTAGCCGTGCAGTACTGGAGTAAGCAAGCATATAGGCAGAGCATGTTCAGGACACATACTGGTATGAGCTAGAAGGGGAAGGCAGTGAAGCAACCCAAGGTCATGGCACATTCACAGCTGCTATGGATATGCCTTACCTCTGTGCTGGTACCATTTGAAAGTGGGATTGCAGATCTGTGTGATGGTGGTTCTCAGCTTTGGGAGAGGTTTGACAAGCCAAGCTGCTCCAATTGTTTTATTTCAGTGTTTATTTGACAGTATTCCCCTCAGAAGCTTGTAGAAATGGTTTCTGGATAAGCAAAAGATAAGTGGCTGTAATGCAGTTGGACACCGAATGCTCTTCTGCAAAGACTACTGAATTAATGCTTGTTACATCTGCAAACTCCTCAGTCTCCTTGGGATTAATTGGAAATGTCAAGGACAAGGATACTTTATGCTACTGAACACTTACAGAAAGAAGAGGTGCTGCAAAGACAAACTGGGATCATACTAGCTTCTGAGTGTCTGGGTGGGGTGGGAGCACATATGTTTTAAGTTCAACTGTTTTCTTAAATGGCAGACTCTCATTGTTGCTGTGACAGGTTCTGACTCTACAAATCTTAGTTACACAGTTAGCCCTAGTTTGTAGAGCAGAACTGACTCTTTTCCCTGCAATTTCTGACCTCTGAAAAGGAGATCATCTCCTATAAACAGCAGGAACTGTCAAGCCCTGCTTCACTGGGCTACTTTGAAAAAAATAAGGATAATAACTTTTATCTTTGTGTTTCTGTAAGCACCGTCCCTGGGGCTGCAGTCCTTATGAGTTTCTACCCCAGCCTTTGCAAAGGACAAGATTCTGTTTCTATGAGTTGTGATAGTAAATAAGGATATTTGAGCTAGAAAAAAGGAGATACTTTCTTGTAAAACTTACTCAGGGCATCTCAATATTATGGCAAGAGAGCAGGCCCCAGAAGAAAGTTGACTCTCCTTTCCACTCCTGAGATATTTTAAAAACAATAGATGTCTGATTGGTTCCTCTCGCTGGTAAAAGCAAATTCAAACCATTCAGTAACACTAGTAAGGGATGTCTGGAATTCCCATGGACAGAAAAATGAAGCCCTTATCTAGCATATATGCAATAAAGCAGAAAGGGGAAAATACCTTGATGGTTGGGGAAGGTAGAAAAATAAGATACCTGCTGCTACTTACTGTCCAATGCAAACTAAATTTTTTGCCAATAGGGACAAAGTGTTTAGTATTCATACAGCACTTTGAAGGTCTAAAATATGGTAAGTGTTTTTATTAGTAGTATTTTACTACAGGAGCTAAGATTGCTCCTTTAAATAGATATATTGGAGTTTTATCTTTAAAATATTGTCTTAAAAAAGTCTCTGTGGAATTTTTATGAAAATCAATGAATGTTATAGTACATTTATCAACACAGTATTAAAGAATTCACAATGAGGCCTGTACTTTATATAGGCTTGGAGAAAAGGAATTTCTCAGTCAGCGTGTGGTGCCATTAAACATATTTAAAGGCAGTTAATAATAGTCTATTTCCAGCCTTTTACTACATATGGCTCTTACTTTAAAAAAAAAAAAAAGGAAAATTGCTCCTGGGGTTTGAATGCACTGCCTTCATGCTATTCGGCACCTTTGACTGTAAGTATTACAGTCAGGAAGGTGAACAAAACATGACCATGAAAATGGGCATCATAATTGTGGAATGATCTGCTAGTGCACTTCTCCCAGCAATGCTAATGAGATGCATGTCATGGGTAAGCAGTCAGAACCTCAGTACATGACTGTGCTTCTCCACCTCAGACATCTGTGTTTCTACTAATGAAATCTTTGGTGTCTTTTCTAACATAATTTTGAAGACAGCCAGGTATTGGTGTGTCTGCTGTACAGTCCCTGCTGTTATTCCTTTGGGGCAAAGAGGAATATCCTGACATTGTAACTTGACACAGTTTTAAGGGTTTGAACAGCTCTAATAAAAGACTTTGCTCCTAAGTAGCAGCTAGTTTGATACACAAAAAGTTTTTCAACTGTCACGTGGCTATGCTGACCATGTTGCTCTCTCGGTTACAAAAGGTTGCAATTCTAGAGCGGGGACAAGACATGCTAGTCATTTTCTATGAAGTCAGTAACACTGTCTTTACATCTTTATCTTTTCTGTGATAGGAAGGATCACTGTGGCTAGGAGATGAGGATAACTGTGATTCTTAGACTTCTGTGACTTTGTGTGACCAGGCCTGGATTACTTTCTTTGAAAGAGAAAATAAAAAGGTAGGAGTTGGCAACTGAACTTCCTGGGTTCTTTGAATATCCTTGTCTGAAAAATCTCTTTAAATAAAACTACATTTCAGTTTCATTTCAAGTGCAGTGAATGATTTTGTAGTAAGTTCTTCTGGAAGCTCTATAAATATGCAGCATAAATTAAATTAAGTTGTATGTCTACTAACTATTAATTTGATTTGTTGAGCAGCATTTAGAATTTCCTTCTTACGTCTACAGGAGATAAGACGAATTCTGCACTGAAACAAAGTGTCAGTCTGGAAGTGGTAGAATGGTAACCAAAGAAGGTAATATTTTCAAGTAGTAGACTTCAATAAAGCAATTTTATGTTCTTTCATTTAAAAATTGAACACTATTTTCTTTGCTGACTCTTATGCATATTGCACTTTATCGTGTGTTCTTTCTGTTAGTATTCATTTTTCCCAAGATGGGTAGAAAGAAAATTTTACTGCATTTGGAACAACTGCTTTTTATTGATTAGTCTAACTTACATAGTGGTATGCATGACAGTATCAGAAACTGTCCAGAGCCTCCCACATGCCCTTCTAATAAGAAATAGGAAAAATAGTGTAACTTTTCTTGGTCACATTATCTTTTGGGACATTGAGATCAGGATGACGTATACACACTTACTGTACATAGGCACAGTAAGTCTGTAAAACTAATATCAATCATCCACTTAGTCTTGTGTTCCATTTTCAGTGTCTGTATCTGCAGATCATTTTAACAGAGTTGCATTTATCAAGAGGAAGGAATTAATTTTAGTAAATTATTGCTTCTCATACAGGGTGCAGATTGCATCTTGCTTGTAACTATAGTTTATCTGCCTATGTTCCTCTCATGATTTCAGTTTGCTATGACTTTATTCTTCAAAACTAGTTACGAGTTGTTTCATAGCATTACTGTGTGCTATTATGTATTTGCCAAGTTCTACCCCAAAGGTATTTGCATTTCAGTTCTAAGTGAAATTCTTCCTGTACAGTAGGTGATTTGCAAGGTGCTTTTTGATATTTGGTGATGAAAGGTGCTATTTAAATTATCTTTACTACCATATGGCCTCTTCATGTTCCCATTTCAAATCCGCTGGGAGAAATCTCTCAGCAACATCAACAGAAGCACATCTGGTCCACATAGAGCCTGTGACAGAGTCTTCTTTTGGTTTGATTCATCCTTCTATGAAAGTTCAAATACTTTAGGCATAAGACGAAGAAACAAAGCTTCTCAAAAATGAAACCCTCTCTACAATGTGTTTGAAATATGCCAAAAGCTTTTCTCAGTGGAGACAAGCACAAAAGATTTTAAATTGTCTTGGTCAGAGTGAAAAGGACACTTAAAAAACATCTGGACTTTCAGGGCAGTAGTTTGCTGCAGAAATGCTCCAGAACCTGCATACTCAAACACGGCATGCTAGATTTTACTAAATTCTCCTTTTCTCCTGGCCACTGGTGCTGATATGAAAGTAAATGATGTCTGTTGGTGCAGCTATGTTCTCTGTTGCTTTCAGATGAGGGAAATAAGTAGTCTTACCGAGGGGATGTGCTGATTGTCATGCCTGCAATGCAGGCAAAGTTTCCTTCTACCACTTAGAGAAAAGCAAGCCAAATTTGTGTCAGTGATTCTTTCCATTGTAGCCTTTTGCAATCTGAAAACATTTTCAAAATAAAAACGACAATGCTAGTGAGAATGAACTTTGACAGCAGTGTAATGAAACGTGTGGGAGGGAGCATTCAATCTGCAGACTTTGAAAGAAAATCTAATTCCACCTCCAGTCCTGCAAGATGTGGTATTGGACCAAGGACTTTCAGTACAAGTAGCAGCAGTGTACAGTCTAATTCATGCATGGTGATAATAATCCCTTCTGGTGCATGCAATATTAATACTCCAGGGTTTTCTCCATCTGTTGTCATGTATGCTTAAAATGTAACCTCTTTGAGGCAGGAAGTCACTTTATAGTTTCATGCATTTACTGTGCCTACCACAGTCAGACATTGTTAGGGGGATGTAATCACTACTGGAGTACAGGTAACATTTTTTTTCTCTTGGAGAAGTCACAGGAATGAAGAAATAATGATACAACTCCTAGGCATATAAACTACTTCCTAAAAATAGATGTCTTTTTAGTAACTGAAAGCAGGTATAAAAGTTACCTGATTACTTTACTTCAATGAAGATCTAGATTTTCACGTAATCTAACTTGTGGAAACCTACTGACAAGTGTACCAAACAGCATCAGAAGAAAAAACTTTCTGTGCTGGTGGGAAGGTAAAAACAATAATCATGGTATGGTACCTTTGGTTGAAGGTAGGAAAAGGAAACTGGGCTCCCTGCTGGCTCTTGGCTCTGAGTGCACATGCCATGAGTATGATTTCCCTTAAAGCACAATCTATCAAAACCCATGTAGAAGCCCATGTAGAAGCATTCACCTTTTTGTCCCTGAGCACTAAGAAGCTGGTCTGCATTTCTACAGCCATGTTAGAAGGAGCCTTCCCATTTGTAACCTAGTTGCAATAAAGAAGGTGACTCACAAGGTTTTATCAGTGTGGGTATATAGCATTCCAGGTGAAATTTTTGTGAGACAGATTAATGCCTGGAAGGAACAAGGAAAGGGGAGATGGACTTTCCATTGCTTCACATGAAAAAGAGATGGTTGTTGGTTTTGAAGAAGTTCTGTGGGTTTCTAAATATAAAATTAGATAATTTAATGATCTTTTGTGGGCCTTATGTGTTAACCATATTAAAAATGTATTAAATTTTAAGAAGTAGGTGCACAAAAGGAAGATCCTGTCTCTGTATAGAATCTTCTAGAAGAAAATTTGCTCTAAGTCTGCATTCTTGTCCCCCGCCCCCCCAGTGTACTAAGTATCCTCAACAGTTAATTCCAAGATGTTGGTTTTAGCTTATTAGCAAGTCATAGATCAGAAAAGGAGTCATGTTTGTATATTTACTTATCTTTTTTTGTTAACAACCTGCACTTTCAGAAGTGAGCAGTGAGCATTTTTCCAGCACTGTGTGCTGGCAAAGCAGAGGACAGAGGCAGCCATGTTGCTTGCTGCTTTGTTGAAGTATGTTTTTGTTAGGCTGATCTGAGGGGCAGAATTATGTTATTCATTGGGAGAAGCTAAGATGTACCTTGAGTGATTTCTTGAGTGATGAACATTACTTTCAAATATATTTTGTAAAATATTCACTACTAGAAAAGCTTTGGTAAAAGGGCTTTTGCAAAGTGAGACTGCTTGATGGAATTAGAAAGGCGGTTGGGAAATGGAATATTCCTCCAGGAAAGCATTCGAATGATGTTGGTTTGTTTTTTTTTTCCTTCTTTAGATATGTTTATTTTTTCATCCTGAATTAAGATAAGCCAGCAGTTTGCAGTCTCTTTTGGTGTAAAAACTATGTTTTAGGAGAATGTAGGAAGTTCCAGTTCACCTTTAGCTGCTAACAGGCAATACAGCTGCCCCTTGGAGCCGCTCTATTTCTTAAAATCATTTGGTTCTCTCACGTGAGCACTTTTTAGCTGCTGATATGTTTCTTTCATCATAATTTTGACCAACTCAAATAGTTAGCCAGGCATAAATTTGATTACAGATATGAGTGGAAGATTGCAACAACTTATTTTACTAAGGAGAATTCAGTTTCGACTTGCTTTGACCGTAAGGGTTCACACATATTTTGGACAACCACTAAAAGATATCCCTTCTGCAACTGGGGGAAAACAGTGCTTTTCATCAAGGAAAAATAACAAACTACTGTAATTCTTAAAGCAGTGCTAGTTTCACTTCACTGGATCCAAGAAAATGTCCTGAATTTTATCTTTATAGGGCACCAGGTGTCTGTGCCGAGGTGCTGACAGTGGGGGGGCTGCAGGGACAGCCTCTGTGAAGGAAGGCAGGAGCTGCCCCGGACCGGTCCCGACCGGTTTGATAAACAGCAGCCCCACAGTAGGGCACAGCTGAGCCCCTCAGTGAACACTAGTGGTGCCTCTCTGGAAGAGTATTTAAGAAATGGTAAAATGCCAGGGTAAGTGGTGAGAAGTGAGGAAAAAAAGTGTGAAAACGAGCCCTGAGACTCCCAGGGCTGGAGAAGGAATAGGAGGAGGAGGTGGAGGAGGAGCCTCAGGCACTGGAGCAGGAATCCATGATGTGAATGGGATGAGACCTCCCTAACAAAAGCCAGGAAGTTTCCTCATATTTCTCTAATGAAGCGATGCAAATGTCTTTCTAGTGTTTGCTGGTTAAAGTCACTGCAAAAAATGTCTCAGGTAGAGGAGAACATGTGTCTTTCTGAGGTAAATAATAGCTATATTTTTGCATCAACCCTTTTGTGTGTGTTTGCCTTTTAGATTTTTCTGAAGCAAGAAGAGATGTAGTTGCTTGAGAGACAGAAGATATACAAGTATTAATATTTAATTCTCACTTTTTAGTCATAATGCTTAAAGCACTTGACTGGAGTCTGAAGAGATGGGAAACCTGACCATCCCCACTAGATATTGCAACAAAATCTCTGCAGGGAGTGTTTCTGGAAGGTGAACTACACTGCCAGTCAGGCTGCAAAGAGTGATAGCTTAGAGGGCACAATGACCACAGTCCACAATGACAAAGCAGATCAGTGCCCTGTGCTAGAAGCAAGGTAGGTTCTTTAGTTAGTTTCTGGTCACTGGGCTGGGTATTGATAGCCCTCTCTGCCTTCTCTTATTCTGCTGTCTTTTCCAAAGGCAGAGTGCTATTTTATTCGCTACAATTTTTGTTTTTATAGTAAAAACATACATTTGCAATTTACTTTGTGCAATACAACATGCTGTGTCTGGGTATATCCTCCTTGACACAAACAGACCCAGGAATCAGATCCTCATCAGTATTATTTAGTATTATTTATTTATTATCAGTATTATTTAGAGTATAAGTTTGTATAAATCAGGGACTAAATCAGTTAGTTACTGGAGATGAACCAGAATCCTTTCTGTGCTTCAATGTAGAAAAAGTGAGAGCTCTTTTTTTTTTTTTTCAAATTAAACTTTATAGCACTTACTTGTACCCTTGGCAGCTTTACTGAATTGAGATCTCATCAGGTTTTAATTGTGTGTTCAGAGCATTATTAAAATAAGCCATCAAATGGCCCTGAAAACACAATCTTATGTATCCTAGAGCCCAGGGTTCATAACATCGTAAGACATATAATCCTTAAATGCCTGAGCACAAATTGGTCTGGGTTGGTTAGATAAGTAGAGAAGTTTGTCCTGTGGTAATACACAGTCATAAGAAACGGTTCTCCAAACATTCTGGTTTTAGTCTGCAGCTGGTGGTTCATCTTCATTTCTTAGCAGGTTTTTGATCAGTTAAGGGCATTATGCAATTCTGTGTCACATAACCTGGGCCATTTGCACATGCCTCTGCAGGGTAGACCAGTCTGATTGCAACTTGTAAATTCACATTTAGACAAATTGTTATGTAACTGCAATAAGATATCTAATCTTCCTTTGTCCAAAGCTGTCACACATGGCTGGATTCTTGGTGAGTGCAAAGCAGTTAAGTTGAAGGCAGTGGAAATTATGCTGCTGTAGACTACTTGAGAATCCAGGCCACAATGTATGTGGAGATCAGAAAGCCTCTGCTTTGGTTTCTGGTATTTTCTGGTATTTTAGTGTTTTGTTCTTCCATATATCTCTACAGCTGCTTTTGATTTCTATTCTCTGGGTGAGAACAGGGTTGAGCTTGTTTGTCAGTTCATATATATATACATACATATATATATATATACACACACACACACGTTAAATTTTAACTCTTGCTCCTTGCAGTAGAAAAAACAAGGAAAGGTGAATGATGAAGGCAAATGCACCTGAAGAAAGTGAGGTGGACAGGGCTCTGGCTGCCTCTGAGACTATTCTGGTTTCTCAAGAGATCCGTGGTGGTTCCTGGAGCATGGGGAGGTGAGTGTACTCCAATGTCATACCCTAGTCTTGCCATTATTGTTGTGATACAGGGCCCTTGCAAACGTTGCTGCCTCAAAGGTTGTGGTGTGTTCAGAACGCAGTGCTGGTGTTTTCACTGTCAAACATTCAATGAACTGAGTGGGGCTGAATGATTTTTTCCTACCTCCACTATAGCTCAAGTGTAGACAATTGAAGAATGTGCATTAAAGTCTACAGCACCCAGAGTTCAGGGCAAGAGAAAGCTTAAATGCCAGTGGGTGACCTGGCTGCCTGGAGGAGTTCATGAGTGTACAGAAGGGTTTTGAGCTGACATGATGTAAAGGAATTGAGGTTGCAATACAGATGTGTCCAAAATAATCTAAACATGGCTGAATCTGCTGAAGAGGTTAAAATTATTATTTACCTGTGCTGCTAGTATCTTATTTTGTAACTCTTAAGAGGAAATCATTCAGTGAGAGCAGAAGCGTAGCAGTTAAATGCATGACGTGTTAACATTTTAAGGTCTTTGGTTCTGCTTTTGTCCTTCATACCTGTTAGACCTAAAGTACCTTTTCAACTACCAAGTTGTAAACCACAGCAGGTCTGCTTTATCATCTTTGTTGATCCTTCTAGAAATAAAAGAATTTCTATAATCTGTAAATAAACACTTTCTCTCGTGCTATAGATGATGGTGTATCCTGAGTTCCTGCTAAAACACCATTGAATAATTAACGTTGTATGTTTATATATACAGTTTTACTATCTATTCTCTTTTATTTTTTACTATTAAATATCTATTTGGAATAGAAAAGATATTTATTGCATCATTGTGAAAGTTCTGCAGATGCTTTGTTTATTTTTAGATAAATCAACACATAGCACTTTATTAATGAATAACAGCATTGTATTTCCGTTAGCATTTAATTAAATCGTTCCTATGTTAAGTGATACACATTGTTTCTCACAAATAGCTGGGTAAGAAATGCAGTGTAATTTGAGGTTGCGTTGTACAAGCATGCCCTTGTGAAACCAACAGGCCTGTGCACCCACCAGGGGGCAGGACGAGACAGAAATTAAGGAGGTTTAAGGGGGAAAAACCCCACCGCACCTCCTTCAGTTTCTGCAAAAGCACAATCTCTGCAGCGGTATGACTGCGTGAAAGCAAGTGTTCTGTTTTTTGTTTTGTTTTTTTTTTTTTGAAAGGAGTTACGTAAATAATGCTTGGCTTCTGCTTTAGTGAATATGTGTGTTTTGCTGCTTCTGAAATACCTTGTGTTTGCTCAAACAGAAGTCCTATGATCTATTTGCAGAAGCATTTTTAAATTATATAAAGCTGCCTGTTTTCCATTTTGTAAAACTGTGCTTTATATCCCCTGTGCTAAACACAGTTTGAAGATTATTGTAGACACTACAATTCAAGACTATAGTGTTATATTGTCCTTTGTAAAAACAACGTAGTAGGAGCCTGAGGCTTATGCCATGCCTAGTTACAGGAGAACTCTGATGTCTTATGTGTTTCTTGTGTCTAGAAATAATGCATAAAGCAGCCTACTTTCTAAGATGTTGCAGGGACCTGCTTGTGCCGTGATGGAAGGTGACCACTGGCTGGAGCCTGTTTGGCCCAGCCACGAGTCAAATAGCTGTGAGGAGCAAAAAATATTGCAAAATTAGGTTTGTTCATAAAATTGGATGTGCTTGTCAGGAATGCTGTTCATAATTAATTATAGCTTAATCCCAGAAGACTTGAGTATTCATCTCTGAGGAAGAAGATTGTGAAAGACTTTTTAGTAATTACACCACAAAATTTAATACAGAGGTGAATAATCTGAGAATAGAAATGCATCAGCTAGTTCCTAGACCACTCCAAATCTACAGCTGAGGTATGAAGCCTGTAGCTGTTACCTGTGGGTTGCTCACAGCCATGATTTTACATGTATTCTACCAGTGGAACAAATCATAAACCACGGTGAGAATAACTGGGTTGTCATTCATCATAGCTTTGTATAGGAACGCTCTGGCAGTGAAAAAGCAACTTGAAATTAACAGTACACGCAGCTTTGCTGGAGGAATGTGTTTCAGCAGTTAACAGCAAAGCAAGGCCCTCTTGCTTAAGAGAAAGAGGTTCTCTTTATGACCTGTAATTAAAGACTCCACTAACTTGATTATCTTGAGAGCCTTTGCTCTTCATTTAAACTTCATACTTCAGTATTGCATTTGGCTTGACAGATAAGTTAATAAATACAAACAGATGTGGAAGATCTGAATGTTGTTCAGAGCTGTAAATAACTGGAGGCCTGGCATATACTGTTTCTTAACCACCACTTCTGAACCGAAACTGTAATCTCAGCATGGTCCTCTGCATTGGCAAAGCTTAAACCACCGCTGCTGGGTGGTAGTGGGTTGTATTGAAGAGCACATTTACAGGAAGTGACCAAAGCACAGGAGTCAAGTAACAACCCTCTTGGAATCGCATGAATGTGTTCATCTGCCAGTTCACTCCCAAAGCTATCAGATCATAGATGCTCTGTTTCTTCTATATCCTTGGTATCTCTTTCTCATTTCAAAAATCAGAATCATAGGGAAAAATCCAGAAGTCCAGAGTCTGGAATGCTTCAGAATCTACATGTGTAAGAAATTATGCTTACAGCTTTTTCATAGGTATGTCATAGACTCACAGACTCACTTGATGGATGGGACCCAGGATCCTGTCCAGTCTGCTTCTCAGAGCAAAGTCTGTCCTGAGTTCAAATTAGGTTTCTCAGGGTTTTGAAAACCTCCAAGTGTGAAGACTTCTTGGGCTACAGAAATATTTTATTATTACTGCTTCATTCATTCAAACATTGTAAGTCAGCCACCCCTGTCCCCAAAGCAAAAACATTAAGATTCTTTTTATTTACCTTCATTTTTGCTTATAGTTCCAGGTGATTCATGTTTAAGCTTTCCTCACTGCCTGCTGAGGTTAAAAACAATTTCTGCGGCTGCAGTGACTTAATGGGTCCAAAATGAAGGGGTGTTGGGGGAATCTGAGTAGGGAATGAGTTAGCAAGGAATAGTTGAAGGTCTGTGTAAGGCTAGCTAAAAAAATAACTAAAGGGAAAAATTTCCTAAGGCATATTAATATGGTAAATATCAACACAAACTGGAAGCCAGAAACAAAACTTTTACTAAATTTTTCCTTGTTCAAAAGATTCAAAAAGTGGCTTTGTATGTGGGAGTTTCACAACTGGCTGGAACATAAAGTCAAAAAGTTTTCAGCTAAAAACATTTGGCAGAAACCAGAAAACTGTGTTTTGTTTTGTTTTGTTTTGTTTTTATTTTAAAGCAGCTGCAGAGACATTTCTGTTTGTTTTGCCAGTGGCTTATGTCTCATTCTTTTTCCCTTGGGTTGTCCAAGGCTGGACTGCAGAGCCCTCATGCAATGGTAGCATAGGGTTCACAGTGGTGCTGCTTTTTTTGTTTTGTTCAGTGTCTAGGCCATCTTTTATACAATTATTTGTTACTCTTTTGTTAATTCCAAATGATTGACAGGAGAATCTGGGAGATGAAAGTTGAAGTACATAACTACAGTGTCAGAAAGATCAGAGCAGATATAATAGATGTTGTTGTGAGCTACTGTTCCCAGTGAACAGGTTCTGGTGAGATACGTGATTGGTGTCAGGAGTTAAGGAACAACTGTACTGCTATGCATCCTTTTTTTGGTCTAATACAGCTACTACGAAAGAAGTGAAAGGTGCTGAGGCCATCTCTTTGCACAGAGGGGATTGCAAAAACATGATCTATTTTGCCTAGATAAGATTGATGAATGTTGGATGCAATTTTGATTTTTTTTCTAAAGCAAGTTATAATATGGAACTTCAAATCAGTTAAGATGCTTTGCAGAAAACAGCAAGTTGCAGGAAAAGAAAACCGCACACAACAAAACTGTAGAAAAGAGAACCTGAGGATAACAATATGAAAGTTATCCTTGGTTTAGTAATGATTATGACAGTGAATTGAAAGTTTCTTCAAAGCCTTTCATATATGTACTTCTTTTTCATCTGAGAATCTCAGGAGCGCTAGAAACACCAATTAATTAACCTTCTTAATAAATATGTGAAAGAAGATTGGTAATTACGAGATAGTCAATTTAAAGTGGTATGATAAGGCACAGAGATGTTAAGTAATATACATGTTAAATACTTCAATAGTATCAGAAGTAGTTATAGTGTGAATTCTGACAGGTAAAGTTGGGATCTGAGAACAATCTAAAAAAAATAGCCACCTTCAGAATATCTTAGACTGAGAACAGTAAATGATTTTCTAATCTCGCTACTCTTGTTCTATTAAATATTGGTCCTAAAAACTGTCAAACATTAGTTGAACAGCAACCTGGATTTCAGTTGCTATAGGAATATGCAGATATCTCTTGTGATCAATTAGCTTCTGGTTGATATTTTTCTAAACTTCTGTGGACCAAAAAAACCCCAAGAAAATGTTGGCTGCTCAAGTGTTTTTCTAACGTTAATAGTATAAACAAAAGCCTAAAAAGATGACTATAGCTAATGGCTTATGTACTAGTAGGCAACCTTGTCTTTAAGAAGTCTTTGCTTTAAAGCAGTGGCTTGAGGGGTTATTTTTAATGCTAATGTTGATACTACTATGAACTGTGTAAGTTCTTCCTGATGTGAGAGCAGTATTTTGGATTGTAAAGCACAAGCAAAACCGTGAAAGATGATGTGGAATCTGATGTAGTTTAATGAAGAAAAGCCTCATGGTCAGCACTCAAAGCTTAAGTGAGAATAAACTACATCCTACAGGAGGAGCATGCAGGGGAAAAGGAGCTCCCAAAAATTCCTGTAATGCAGCTAAAAATAATTGTTTAAATTTATTGCTATATTCAGTGATGGCTATTGTTAAACTGTTAAGAAAAAAACCACGAGTGATTACAGTTATTTTTCCTCTCGTGCCTGTGTTTGAGTTTTGATCTGATGCTTTGACTCACTTCCTTTGTCCCCTAAGCTACAGGCAGTTTTGATGCAAGCTGATACAAGCCCAGCCAAAGAGGGAAAGGGCAATCCCTGTTTCTTCCCATATATGTAGACTGATCTTGGAGTCTTACAATTTTAGGACTTGTCATTTGCAGCTTCAGTGGACAATGAAAAAAAATAAAAACTGTGCAGTTGCTAGGGACAGCCTAAAGCCAAGGTATTTCTCTGGCCAGCAGGAGAAAGGCAGGGAGTACTGTACATGCCCAAGATACATTGACTTTCATTAATTGGGGTATCATGAGAGCACAGGATTTGGTAGATGTCCAGATTGTCTTCACTACATCCAGAAGCTGAACATTATCTTTCCATTGCTGAAAGAGAAATGACTGGGAAGTTAGCTGATTTGTCTCATTGACATCCAAGCCTAAAGAGCTGCAGATTTGGTCTTGGCTAGGCTGCAGTGCATCCCACTGTGTTCAGTTCCTCCTTTTGTGATCTGGTAAGGCTGTTTCAGAGCCCTTCGGCTTTGGTTTCATGTGTATCTACTTTTCATCTCAGCCTTATCAAGGTGTGAATTAGAACACTCTTTATTAAATACTTTAAACAGATGATTAGCTTCAGCCCTGATGACTAAGGGAGAATTCTTCTTTGGGTGGAAAAACTAATCTGTTTCCTCAGGGCAAATGGGAATGCAGGATGTGAAGATAATATATGGATACATACGTATTGTGGATTAGGAATCTCATTCAGGTTTTTTTCCCCTGTATCTTTCTTTTTTAACTTTAGTTGTTTGTGTAAAGTATTTTATAAAATAAATGTATTTAATGTTGGTTTAACTGGGAAAATGGAGAGAAAAAAGAAAGACATAAATCTAACTGAAAGGCTATAGATATATTCTTGGCTTGCAGATATCTTCTTCAGTGCTGTTTCCATGGAAATTATTTATAGTGCCTGGAGGGAGTGAAGTGCAGGTCACAGATCTGCAGAGCTACAGTAGGCTTTCAGCCCAGTTAGGCAGAATCTGACAACAACAAATGGGAATGTCTTTGAATGGAGCTCTTCTTCTTTCAGAGGAAAATGTAATCTCTTATAAAAATGTGGCTTTGAAAGAAAAATATTAATCTCTGTGGCAGTTTGGGGTGAAAAAGAAACCAAGAGCTGCTGGTTTTTATTATGAAACGGCTTCAAACTCTCTTCTGTCCATTCTCCCTCCCCTTACTGCTTGAAATTGTTAAGGGTTTCATCACGTTTATTAGAGCAGAATTCTAAGTACCATTTTGGGTAATCGCTGCATATTCCAGTTTGGCTAATTATTTTACCTCTTGAATGTCTACCACTGGGTATGCTGAAACAGAGCACAAAACCCTGATCTGACAATGCTGTGGATATTGCTAGTCGTCAAGGAGCATATTCTGCATTTTATTTATGTCAAAGTGCATAAAATATATGGAATGGTTTAATATTCTATTTATATATGTGTTTATGTATATTACATATATTTTTTTCTTCTCCCAAAGTTACAAAAATACATTATACAACAGTTTGTAGGACAGCCTTTTGTAAAAATGAATGCTTCCTATGAAGAATTTGTAAATAGGGGTGAATACATATATTTGCAGTTTGAATTAGAGTATTAATCTTCCATTTTGTCAGAAATTACTGCAGTATTAATGCAATATGAAGCAATTTCTTACCCCTTTCTGTCAAGAAAAAAACCTAAAGGGCATTTGATTTTTATGGTGTATAGCCCAGTCCACAATGAAGACAAAGATATAGATCCCCTCTTGTTGCCCTGGGACAGAACAGGATGGCAACTGAGCCACTGAGGCCTGCATTGTTTTGCAGTCAGAACTGTGTAAAATGGGATGCAGCTGGTGTGGCATGTTGGTCATTAGCTCTCTAATACACTGCAGAAAGATAAATTTTAAGCAAGAAAATTGTGTGACCACAGCAGAGGTCCTTTCAAGAGCATTTGTATTTCATCTGCTTATAGTTGACTTTCTGTAGGCAGGGACTAATGACTGTATTTTCTGTTTGTGGTTACCACAGAAGAATCCTATTATTGGTCTGTTAGCAAAAAACATGGAAATGTTTTAAATTTTTCTCATTAAGAATTTTGAAACCAAAAAAAATTTGTTATAGTCATAATTTATTTTTTTAAGGAAAAGTCATTTGTTTTTTAGTCTGTGTCTTCCTAGATTATTAGAAAATAAGGAATACTCCCTATTCAAAGATTAGAACATGCCATGGAGTTACCTGTGGCCGATGCAGGCTCTTTGTGAACCAGATACTGAGTAAATAGATACAGCGTAAGAGTGTGTAACCAGGACTTTTCCCCCCCAAATTTGTTGGAGAAATGCATAATGTTCAGTATGATGGTTAAATCTCTTCAGTATTACTCTGTGTTCCAGGAAAAGAATAAACACAGGAGGAAGATAATGAAAGGGAGTATCCAAATAATTATTTTCATTAGGATTGTAAATGTTTACATTAAGAATGATATTTTAAATTTGATTTTGCTCTCATTAATCTTTGAATTCTTGTAGATACTATTGTATTGTGCATTTCCAGTAGTTACTCCAAATGACACTGAATATGAGTAATCACTCTGAAGTGTTTAACCAGCAACTGTACACATACAAATCCTATTCAAATTGTTTTAGCCACAAGGTCTGGCTTGAAGTCTGGCTTACAGCTATTTTTCAGATCTAGTTTAGTGTCTGAAACATTTTGCCTACTGTAAAATGATACACTTTCCTGTAACTTCTGAGCTAAATGAACAGTGAAAATCTGGAGGTATTGAAGACATGCCATATCTGCTGCTTATGTCAAGAAAGTAACTTTTGTTATGTCCTAAGTGCAGTGACAAGTTTCATTGTTGCAGGTGAGCTGTCTTTGGGGTTTTTTTATGGAAAGGTAAATTGGTACCATTCTAAAATTGTCTAGAAATGAAGGGAAAAAATAATAATAGAATGGCCCAGGTTGGAAGAGACCTTAAAGATTATCTAGTTCCAACCCCCCTGCTGTGGGCAGGGACTCCACACTAGACCAGGTTGCCCAGGGCCACATCCAGCCTGGCCTTGAACACTGCAAGGGATGGGGCATCCACAACCTCTCTGGGCAACCTGTTAACAGTGCTTCACCAGCCCCTGGGTAAAGAAGCTCCTTCTAGTCTAGTCTAGGAAATTTCTAGTCTAAATTTCCCGTCCTTCAGCTTATATCCATTCCCCCTTCTCCTATTTCAGTCTGAATAATGTATCTTACTGATCCTTTTCTTTTTCTTCATTTGACAAATGTAGTATAACATAAGCTTATGTGGTCTGTCTGTCCTCATCATAGCTTCTCAGAGGTAAAAAAGCATGGAGTTTCCAATTCTATAGCAGTGCTGTGACAAGGTAGTTTCCCCTTACGGTTTGTACCTTCCAGTATCTAACATCTCTTTTTTTCTTTTTTTCATTTGGAAAATACTCTTCAAATTAAAACAGTGTTTCCAACAGTTCAGTTAAGTAGACCTCTTCACCACTCAGGTGTAAAAAACCTATAGGTGTCTGCTGGCTGGAGGTTAAATATTAACCACAACCTAGAAATTCAGCACTCACCTCATTAATCCATTTGAAACCATCTGTCCTAAAAAGAAGCAGTACGCCACTTCACTTTTTTTCCCCTTTGGCATCTGCCAATTAATTTCTAATCTCTGAGAAATGTGTTGTTGAATTCAGTAATTCTGTGGCCGTGCTTTTCTCTGTTTGGATATCTTGGCTGATATTTCTTAAGATTGCTTCCATTAAAAAAAAGGCTCCATTTGAAATCTTTTTATATGTAAGCAAGTAAACGGTTTTTCCCTTGGTGTCATCTTGCCGTGTTGGGATGGACTGTTCTGAACAGCAGTATACACAAAGCTGTTCTCCCTGCGACACGCTCTTGGGAAAAAAAAAATGAGCAAAACAAAACTGGCCCATATGCTCCCTTCTTCTGCAAAATGTGTTCAGATTCCCACAGCGGTATGGAGTGGTTATGGAATGAAACATCTTAAATAAGCAGGGATCTGCCCATACATGTTGTGCTCCATTCCTATAGGCATGAACTGAATGCAGGGAGCAGTAGAATTTGTGAGCCTTTCCCAACAGACATGGTGAATGGTAGATTGAGTACTGAAGTACTTCCTATAGTATTAAAGAGAGTATGCATTTCTAGGACATCACACTGTTACACACTGGATGCCAGACTCTGAAATTCATAGGGGATTCAACAGATGATAATTTCATCTGTTGTTACATATGATGATGTTTTGAAGATGTACTAGTTAGCACTCAAAGACTTAGCTTTACATTGATGGAAATGATTGTTGTAGGAAAAAGCGCCTATCCATCATTATGGCTTCCTGAACAGGGCACACTTAGGTATTTCAATATTCCTTCTTGAAATTCAGTATCATGCTTAGACCCGTGCTGCTCCTTTTGCATAAATACTGAAAAGAAACCTTATTTTTCTTCGCAACAAGGATGATGGACTACTTCACTTTACAAGATGTGTTCATTTAGTACTTTTTCTTATTGAGCTTTGAAGATCTTTCTTGGCAAGAAAAGGCTTACATCAACAGCAGTCTTCTGAAAAATAAATTTTTAGCAGAGCATTAATCAGCAATATTGGTTTTACTGCAGGTCTTTTACACAAGCTTGTCCAGCACTGTAGAAAACCCTGTTTTGGTTTTGCAGATAGAAATAAAGAAATATTCCTCTGACTATATTTTGCTCTCAAATTCCCATGTATATAATTGCAGTGGCAGTTAGTTAATCGCTTGCTTATTTTTTTGATTTACAAAAATCCTGAATATAAGCAGTCAGAACCCAGAACTTATATCCCAAGACAAGTCCTAAAATACAATTTCATAAGAATGAAGTGATAGTTTAACCCTATCATATCCTTCTATTCTGGTGGTATCCCTATTCTTTCAATTGCATGACATCTAGATTTGTGTTTAGTTAGAATACTATAGTAAAGCTGGGTGGTTTCAACTGTTTTGTCATGATAATATTTTGACATAATACAGCATTTTAGTTATCTTATGAATTGGTAGGAGATGTTTTGTAATTGATATTTGATTAGCAAACTGGTGTTTTAGTTTAGTAGTCCTTGTTCGCTCTGTGTAGAGGCTGAAAGGAATTGCCTGCTAGAAATCAGTGCACTGGCCAACTTTACAGGTACGTGAGAAGAGAAGAGCAAACCTCCCCTGATGGAAATCTTGCAATAAATTGCTTTTTTCTCAGATGCTAATTGAAGATTAGCAAAGAAAAGAGATCAGATTTGCAGGGACTACTGTGAATTCTCACAAAGACCTATGCCGTCTTCTGAAAATTTTACCAGTCTACATGGCTTCCTTGGCTTTTGTTTTCCATTGCACCACATTAATGTCATTATTTCACTAAAGTGAAATAAGTAACAAAAAAAAATGTAAATTGTTTCTTTTTCGCTGATGAGTAGCCACAATCAGCCAAGCAGAAAAGTACTGACTGTTAATGGGGATAATGCTTCTAGGCTCAGTTTTGTAAAGTACTCTCTATTTTTTGTTATTTCAGCAACCACGCAGAGTGAGTCTTCTGAAATGCATTTCACAGAGATCACTTTATAAATGATTTTAAGGTGATTGTCCCAAATTTATTAAAACCTCTGGGAGCGACATCCCTCTTGAAATATTCAGAAGAGATTTGGTTGTTCTGTGCAGCTCTCTACTAGCCATCAATGTGGTAGATATACAGAAACTCCTGTGTTTGCATGGCTAATCCATCCAAGCATTTATGAGAAGAAATTAAAACTGCAATTTCCTGCACTTGGTGAGGGGTACCTTTTTCCATAGTCATTTTCTCTCTAGAATTTTAATGTATCAGTGCAGTAGCTTGTACATGTAAATAAGATGATATACAATGCACACTGAAGAATTTGAGGCAAATAATTAATCAGCTGTCTTTGGCAGGAAAGTGTTTTTGAGAGGAAAAGCACTTAGTGTAAGTTGAAGTGACCATAGGTAGTGTTGTTACATGGGTATGTCAGTTGCCTGTTCTGTTGATACTTAAAACTTCTATTTTCTACTACACTTCTATGAGAATTATGCAGCTCCCTGACATGAATGAATTTGGTTAGTCCCTAACCAGTGTATATTTGCAGTTGAAATCAAATGCAGTCAGTGCTCTTGGAGCCTGGTAATTAAGACTGATACTGAAGGCATGAGAGAGAAATGGGTAGGTAAATTGTGTAGCTGCCTTCAGCTCAGATCTGTAATAGTAATTATATATGGAAATGCAAGAAGCAGAATTATTTTTTCTTGTTGACTCAAGCCTCATTCTGCACTTGTGCTGTGGGCTGTTTTTTATGCACTATCTGCAAATGGGTATCCGGTTGATTGCCCTGAGAAGGCAAAAGTAACCAGATCTGATACTAGATTAAGCCATTTGTTTAGATGAAGTTGGCTATACAAGCTGATGTGTCTTATTTGTACTAGTCTAGTGATACAACTAAGATCAGGAGGATTTTTTGCCTTTTAAATTAGAATAGAATATTCCAGTTGGAAGAAACCTACAATGATCACCTAGTCCAAATGCGTTGACCAGTTCAGGGCTGACCAAAAGTTAAAGCATGATTAAGGTCATTGTCCAAATGCCTGTTAAATACTGACAGGCTTGGGGCATTGACCACCTCTCTAGGAAGCCTATTCCAGTATTTGAGCACCCTCTTGATATAGAAATGCTTCCTAATGTCCAGTCTAAACCAACCCTGGAGCAGCTTTGAGCCCACTCCCAAGTGTCCTGTCACTGGATGCCAAGGAGAAGAGATCAGCCTCTCACTCACCATTTCCCCTCCTCAGGAAGCTATAAAGAGCAATGAGATCATGCCTTGTTCTCCTTTACTCCAAATCAGACAAACTCAAAGGTCTTAGCTGCTCCTTATAGGACTTTGCTTCCAGTCCTTTCACTAGCTTTGTTGCCCTCCTCTGGATGCATTTGAGTACCTTCATATCCTTCTTAAATTGTGGGGCCCAGAACTGCACACAGTACTCAAGGTGAGGTTGCACCAACGCTGCATACAGCAGGATGATCGCTTCTTTTGACTAGTTGAATTATGTATGCAAAGGAAGGACCTTGTCGTCATAGCATCATACTGCAAAGAATAGGATTAGAGTCATCTATAGTCTGACCTCGAAGCATGCTTAGTCATCAGCTTAGGCAAGGTTGCTCAGGGCTTTGTTTAGCTTTGAAAACCTCCAAGGAGGGAGATGGCACAGACTCCCTGGGGGACCTGCCCCACTACTTGACTGCTTCACAATTGGGAAGTGTCTCCTCACAACCAGCCTGAGCCTCTGCTCATTCAGCTTACCCACACTGCTTCTCGCTCTCCTGCCATGCACCAGTGTGAAGTGCGTGGTTCTGTCACCTCCATAATCTCCTTCAGGCACTGGCAGGTGGCCTGTGAACTGGAAGATATGTTCAAGAGCTGGAAGATATGTTTGAAGCACTGTTTATTTCTCCCATATTTCTGAATTCCTCTTGAATATTGCCTAATTGTATGTGAAACAGCCTTTAGATCCAACAAGATGTATTGAAGCATCACTGAGTATTTTTGCTTTTTTAGTCTCAAGATTTCATAAATTCAGATTTTATGGGAGGAATAAGTATGCAGTGTTTTTTTTATTTTCTTCCAAACCTGACTTTTAAATCTTCTGGGGGAGGGGCAAGAAATGAAAAAGAAACAGAAAAAATCCAACTAACTAAGCAAAAGAAAAGGGATTTTTTTTTTCTTGAGTTTGTAATTCCATTCATATTAAGATTCATTCTGGCTGTGAAGTGTGCATGACAGAATGTTGGTGAAACTCCTCTCATAACAGAGGTTTTGGTGTCAGGTAGAAATTGGGGTCCACACCCCCAAAAAGCTAATGGGACCACTTGTCCATCTGAAGTGCACATACACCAATGCACACAGCACGGGCAACAAACAAGAAGAGCTGGAAGCCATGATTCATCAGGACAACTATGACATAGTGATTATCACAGAAATGTGGTGGGACACCTCTCACACCTGGAGTGTCACACTTGATGGCTACAAGCTCTGCAGGAGGGATAGACAAGGAAGGAGAGGAGGTGGACTGGCACTATATGTTAGGGATTGTTATGATTGTGTTGAACTTAAGTATGGTGATGATAAGGTTGAGTGTGTGGTATTAGGGTTAGGGGCAAGGCCAACAAGGCAGGTATTGTTGTGGGTGTCTGCTATAGAGCTCCCAAACAGAGCATTGAGGTGGATGAAATGTTCTATAAATGGCTGGGTGAAATCTCAAGGTCATTTGCCCTTGTTCTTGTGGGGGATTTAATTTTCCCTGATATCTGCTGGAATTGCAACACAGCAGTGAGGGAACAGTCCCAAAGGTTCCTAGAATGTGTCAAGGATAACTTCCTGATGCAGCTGGTGAGTAAACCAACAAGGGAAGGGGCTCTGCTGGACCTGCTCTTTGTGAACAGGGAAGGGCTGGTAGGAGGTGTGACAGTTGGAGGTTGTGTTGGGCACAGCAACCACAAAGTGGTACAGTTGTCTGTTTTCAGAAATGCAGCAGGGAGGTAGCAAAAATGCCATCCTAGACTTCTGAAGGACATATTTTAACTTAATTAGTAGCCTGATTTCCAAAATTCCTTGGGAGTCAGTACTGAAGGATATAGGAGTCCAGGAAGGCTGGACACTCCTCAGGAATGAGGTATTGAAGGCACAAGAGCAGGCCGTAACCATGTGCTGTAAGGCAAGCTGGTGGCATAGAAGGCTGGCCAGTTTGAACAGGAAGCTCTGGCTGGCACTCAGGGAGAAAAGGAGTGTTTATTGCCTTTGAAGGAAGGGGCAGGCCACTCACGATGGCTACAAAACTGTCGTGAGGCTGTGCAGGGAAGGAATTGGAAGGTCCAAAGCCCAGTTAGAAATCAACCTGGCCTTCATAGTAAGAGCAAGAAAAGTTTAGAAAAGTTACAGTGTGAAAGCAAAATGATGACATATATAAGCCTCACTCCAATATATTTTGATCATAGAATGTGAATTAATGTGAATTTGTGTCTTAGGCTTCAAGCTTACTCTGCAGCAGAATCTGGCTGGTTTGCTAACAGCATTCCCCCTGCAAAAGGAAGTATTTGTGTCAAGTCTGAGTACCCAAAGTGAGATGTGCATTGTGGCCATGCTTAATCATGAATACTTAAGTACATGCAGTAAACACAACAGTCTTTGAGCGTTTGTGAGTTCAATGGAAAAAGTCCACAGTTTCATCATATAAAAGAGATCAACAAATTGTTTTCGCACAGGGATTCTGGATCACAATTTCAAGGGCACTGGAGGAGTTCACTGTCCTCACCTACTCATTCCAAAGTTCATGCATGTCACTGTGCACACATAGCTCATGTTGGTCAATCTATGATTATTTGCTTTGTACACCTAAGTTCAGCCATTGCATACACATATCAAAACACTGAAGCAATGCAAATAGGGAAGACCTGTAACAAACAGCCCCCATCCTCTTAATAATTTCCTTGGAAGTAAAACTTGGAGGTAGAAGATGTTCTTTCTTAGCATCTGGGCTTAGACCTAGATGCTGATTGTTTAGATGTTCTTGAATGGGATTTTTCTTCCAGTCCTCAGCTGGCTGCAATTATATTTCTATCATCTTTCACTTTAATCTATGCTCATTTTGATTTTTTTAAATCTTACTAAATATGAAAGCAGAAGCAAGGGAAAACATCTGCTGTAGAAAAAATTCTGAATTGCAGTTTAGAGAACTTATGAATATTGTAGGTTTATCACTTGTACAAAACTGTGTAGGTGGCACGCTGCCAAGTGCAGACAGCATGATGGGAGATCCTAGTATGGAAATCTTTTTTAATGGTAGTGAAAAGATGGGGGAAAAAATTGAGGGAAAAGGCTTGATTTGGAGGATGAGAATGGCATGTTGGACACAAATTAAATTACTGTATAGATTTAGACAGAAATGGTGTGATTAAAAATCTATGTGCTTAATCCACTAAGTTTTTATAGAAATCATTACTGTCATGTGGGAAAATTCCAGCTGAGAGCTTTTGGCTGATTTACATGAATAAGTATTAACTTATGGATATCAGGGCATTGGTCTTGTATTTCTGAAATCTAAATTTCTTATGGTATTCTGTGAACCAGGAAGGATTTGAAAGCTCAGCTGTGCTTTTTTGCTAGTAATACTATTTTCTTTTTCTATTGTTGTTATTTTCAGCTCTTTCATTAGTGCCTCTACTTGACATTAAATGTTGCTATGTCTAGCAGCTGGATGTCTAGATAACTCTCAGGAAATACTAACAGAAAGTGAGAAATAGATAATTGGGCTGTACAAAATAAATATTGTGAGCCCTGTCAGAATGTAAGAGTTTGTACTTGTTACCAGAACACCCTTATGATTTCCAATATATAAATGCCGTCTAATATGTGTGTTCCAAAGACCTGCCTGCCAAATATGTTGGATTTCAAAAAGAAATTTCCCTGACAATTGTTATTATTGCTATATGCTTAGCCTGCCTGTCATTATCTCCCTCTTCTTTCCCCCTACCCCCACAATGATTGTGCATTTTACACAAATGCAAAAGAGAAGCGATTTAAAAGGCTTTTTGTGTATAAGATACTCTACAGGCAACTCACCTGCTGGAAATTAAACTATTCTGCACTTGTGACAATTTTCTCCCCTGCATGTAACATTTATTCCACAAAAGGCATGATTGTGGAGGTAAAGTTCTTATTTGCTGGTGCATTAGTAGTGTTTTCTTTCAATTTGTGATTTAAACTAAGATGAGTAATTTTTAATAAAATTAATTTCTTTACAGCAGGACAGCAAATTGCTTTCCCATCCTATAAATATTCACTATTTAAATGCCTTCTTTATTGTTATGAAATTTGGACCCTTGAAGATATTAATATTAATGAACTTATATTATGGAAAAAATGCACTTAGGAAAATTGAAAGATTTAATTCAAAAGAATTTGGAGTATTTAATATATTTTTGTTCTTATTTTGTATTATAAATTTGAATTTTCAAATATAAAAGGAATTTTAATAAAAAATAGTATTTTCTGGTTTTGAAAACCCAGCATAAGCTATTTGGATATCCATGGAGATTTTTCCATTTCTCTTAAACAAGAAATCTGTTGAAGTGTTTCTTTTCAACAAAATGCTTTAGTTCTGACAATGCCATATTTTTAATTGAAAATATTTAATCAAATATTTCTCATCTACCTCCAGTACAGACTTTATTTACCTTTATCTGTTCTGATCCAACCAATACAAGATTTGTTTATTTCAGTTTAATTAAAAAGACATTATAGGACTTCTGTAATAATTTAAATTGCTTCAGTAAACCATGCAGACCCACTGTTATATTGATCTTTCCAGCAATATAGTCACCAAAATATTATGATGAGAAGTTCTGTAAGAGCTTTCACATTGGCAGTGTGCCTAATTATCTTGGGCAGACTATACCTATCCTGGTGGTGGCTCTTATGCTGAATACAAAAATGCTAGTGCTTGGCATGTACAAAGTAATTTAGGGGTCAGAATGTAATCTTATCTATAATGGAGAACAAGGATCCCCCTGCACTCTGGTTTTCCTGATTTGAATACATGTCCTCATGCATAACTAAATAGGTACTTAAAATGTTAATGGCAGATGAGTATCCAGATCAGATCAGCAAATTCCATGGCCTGTGTGCCTTGGCAGACACACAAGCAAATGGTCAGGATTACTGAGCAGCAAGTGGATGCACACCATGCTCAGCACTGGCCACTTAAAGTAACTGTTTGCTGAGCTGTTGGACTTCCACAGACTCCTGGCACTGTTCATGGAGGGAGGGTCAGATGTCCTGGGCAGCAGGTTTGATCTGAGAGGCTCAGAATTCCCTATTGTACGAACCTGCATTTTTCCATTGACTAGAAACCCAGAGAGAGAACCCTGGGGGCTTTGTCAGTAGGTTACAGGAGAGCAGGGCCATGGGGCACTCCCATGCACATGGAATATGATATGATTGCACTTAGTAGGCAACCTATGCCATACAGGAGCAGTTTCTCTGGGCATTCACTGTAGTTATTTTCTGGGTGAGTTACTGCTATATCTCTTATCTGAGACGTGGGCTGGATCCTGGAGGCTTTTGACGTGTACTGTGGGACAACCCTTTTTCTTGTGATATTGTCTGCAGGTTAGCCATGGATTCATGTTCTTCTAGGTAACTGCTGGGGTTGCTGCTTTACTTTTCAGATCCTTGCTAGTGGAATTTAAAAAGCCAGAATTATATTTGTATTCTTTGTTTGTATTGCGTGGCTATATAATGTAGCCTGCAACCCACCTATATACAGAAAGCCACCCACAAATTAGCTCTTAAGTCTCTGTTGTTCTGCTACAGCAGATATTTCTGCTAGTTCAATTAAAAAAGTCCAACAGCTGTCATAATTTCTTCCTCACTTATTTTTAAATTATGGTACTTCTAATAAAAAGTGAAGCTTCTGGCTCTTGCTTAAGCATATATGTAAGAAGCATCATTTAAGCATTTTATAGGGGATTGGTTTTGTGAAGTAGGACAAGAAAGTGTCAAACATACCAGATGTGTTCTGCTTCAGGTATTATTATGTTTCTGAGGCACCAGTGCCTGGTTTATGTGGCAATGTTGGGTTCTGACTGTCTCTAGACTCACTTCTTATGGCTCCCTTAGGCACTACACCATGCTAATGCTATGCTGGTTGTGACAAGGGGATGGCTTCTTCAGGGAGTGCTTCAGTATCTTTGTGGAAGAACAGGAGTTATTGTAGTTCACCACTTTGTCAGGCTCCATTGGCTATAGTTTCAGTAGGTTCTTTTGAAAATATACTAGACTGGCGTAGACCTTATAATTAAAGGTTCCCAGACAGACTGATGTCAAATTTTCTGCCAAAGAATGGTAACTTCTGAAAGTTTTCCTGGTTCATACCATAACATGGTTAGTGCTTTGTGCATGTGACAGATCCTGATATTCAAGTGGATTGTTTGTCTCATGGATGCCATGGGTCAGAGTTTGTTCCTCTTTGCTTAGAATTAAAATATTAGGGAGAAGATTTCATGTAAATCCTTACTTAAGGGCATTCAAGTTCTGATTAACATAAATCTTTCTATCTCTACTCCCTCGCCCCTAAGAGCTGCCCATAGGTACTATCTTTTAAGACACAGCACAGAGAGATTTTTAATAGTTCATATGATCTTGTTGGACAGCCTACCCTGAAAAGCAAATCTGTCATGACTTCAGTAGGGAATGGTAGTCATTGTGCATTTGTCAACTACCTGGGAAAGTCCTGTGATGACTAAATCTTGAAAAATAATTCTGATCTTTCCTTCTTTTTCTGATGCCAATTCGGGTAATCCTTTCTAGTTTTTCTTAAGTTGAAGGTCATTATTTTCAAAGTTAATGCTAATTTAGGTACCTAAATAATAACCTAAATGTCATCCAATGCTTTCATAAAATTCAATAGTAGTTGCAAGGATCCAGTGCTTCTAAAAATGAAGTTGTGCTTCATTGGAATTGACAGCTAAAATGTAATTGACTTTAGGTGAACCATGAATCCAATCTGAATATTTAAATGTGCATGATAGTAGAGCCTACACACCAGCTGACTATGTGCCACTTGTGTTTATAAATTTTGTCCTTATAACCCACATTCAAAAACCCAGATCTGAAAATGTGGAGAGTTTTTCTCAACTAGGAGAACAACCTACTAATTAAATACCTAAAAGTGGGATTTTAGTCAGTATTTTTCAGATTTCAGAGCTTTGGTACAAAGTTGTATCACTGTTAAAGCAATATTAATGATAATGAAATATTAAATATATTTGTTTCATGTTGCACAGTCAGATGCAATATAGTCATGGAGATCTCATGACAAGGGTACTGCACTGAAATATGCTATTGTTACCATCTCATTTATGGCTGGTTTAAAATTAGCATTTATTCCTAACTCTTAAGACACCAAGTGTACATGCACACACACGTACACACACAAAAAGCAATTGTTAGCATTTGCAAAGCCTCAAAGTTTATTTTTAATTATAAACTAAAATATAATAATTTTTTATTCTGATAAAAGTCAGCATCTTCGTATTATACTAATGGTTCATTTTTGTGCTTATATATGCTAATGTGTATATATTATGTGTATATTCTATGTATATATTTGAGGAAAATAAAGGAAACACTTCAGGACTTATAGCTTTCCTAAATCATATTCCTAATGCTATGGGGTTTGATCTTTCTGGTGTATCTAAAGTTCCCTCTCCACTTTTTACTTATAATACTCATTCTTTACACACATTGATAGGGAATCTGTGATAAAAAATAGCAGTGGTAATGACATCACTGAGGTGGATTTTTTAGGCAGTTTTTCCTGAGAACTAAGGGAACTGACATTAAAAAAATGTTGACTGTAAGAGCATCCCAAGTACTATGCTCTTCAACCCTTGCTCCTCAAAATAAGCTTATATTTACTCTTAGTGCTAGTGCTTCTTCTTCTAAAAAGAAATCTTATAAAAATCATAACAAGCATTTGTATTGCAGAGAGAATTTTGGAGTGGCTCCATCCACTGTCTTAGGGGAGCATTAGACATTCCAAATACAATTAAAATTTAGAATCAGGTACGTCAGTCTGCGACAACTTAGACTGAAGATGACACTCCTTAGCTACAACATTTCTCTTAGATTATCCGGGTGATCCTGTTCCTTTTAACTTCCCATTGATGGAAATAATCAAAGTTCTTAAGACATACCAATCTAATATAATATTACTTTAGCTCAAATCACTCCTGTGGTTATGAAGAGGAAGAAAGAAAACACATTGCAGGCTCACAAAAGCAGAAAGGAAAATGTTTTTTCGTTGGAGTTCTGGCTTTACTAATTTGTGAACAGGTCTGTGCTGTAAAGAATTCTGATTTAACTAGCTTTTACTGTTAAGGATTTTAAAATGATATTTCCTTCTGCATAAGACATTTTAACACCACCAAATGATTTTTTAAAAACAATAATTTTAGGCTGTTTCATCATCAATGGATGGATGGATGAATATCTGTCATTAGATATGACAGGCACCTACTCTTACAGAGCTGTCAGGCTTGTGCTTTTAGTATTATTGTTTCCAAGACAGACTGCTGTTGTTAGGAGAGTTCTTACAGCAGAAGGCAAAAGAAAAGGCATTTAAGAACTCCTTTTCAGGAAAGCTGAAGTTTCATATGACAAGGTACTAAGCAACTGTATGCATAAAGTACTGGACACAATTTTCAGTGTTTCTTTGAAAGGAATATTGAAGTACTGAAAGCCTTGGTGTTCCCATTGACATTACATCTGGTTTTCTATTGTGTTGCATTTTGTGTAGTCATTTGTGAAATTTTTATTCAAAATCTGTGATAGTTACTTTTGATAGCAGCTTTGTGACAGTGACAGAGAATGTGCAAAGTGTTGGGAAAAGGAGAACCAGTTATCTCATTTTTTAGAGACTGCATTTTATCCAAGCCTTACTTCCTCATTCTGGCAATACTAAGAACATTGTTAGTATAGGGTATTCATACATAAAGTAATCCTTAAGGAGGAATTTATATTTGGATTTTCATGTTATAAATCGCCTTACAGCTGATTGTTGAATATCAGCAGCTCATCGTGGGCATGCAGTGTTTGCAGGACATCCTGTGTTTTCAGGAAGGAAGACTTGTATTTTCTAGGCTTAGGCAGACATTGAATACCAACAAGTTGTATCTCCTCCAAGATTTATTATATAGCACAGCAGGTTGCAGTGATGTCAGGAAGCTAAACATCAAAAGCAACTTTCAAATCAACTTTCAAATACATCTGGTAGGGCATACATTTGAACCAGGATTTCTATTATATCCTTGACCTATTCTGACCTTCTCTAGTTTTACTTTTTACTTTTGGAGAGTGGTGACAATTTTTACTACCAAAAAGTCCCAGCATGGTGGTGTATTGTCATGAATACATAAGCCACTGCATGTACTAAGAAGTTTTGCCAAAATTCTTCATGGCAAACGTACCCTGGTTTAATCCATAAATTTAGAGAGGTTAACATTGCTTCTGATTACAGTAAGGAAAAAAGCAAGTTACATAGTGGAGAGGAGAAGTTTATAAATGCAAGTAGAGTCATAAATGCAGGAGGACTTATACTGTATTTACTGGTGCTAGATAGACTGCTCCTCAAATACCTTTATTTTGAACACGTAGTGATTTCCAGAGTAAGGATGAGGATTTTTTTAATAAACCTATCAGTATGTCCACACTATAACTGGAAAGTCTAACAATAGTATGGATACACATATCTGAGCCACCATTAAGCTAGCTGTGGTACTCATGCCTGTGTACAGACTTCATCATACGCTGAACAAATCTGTTGAGGTCAATGCCCTTGAGCAATATTTGCGCTGAAATGTACATTTCTGATTTCCCCAACATCTTCTAAAAGGAGAAATGGAGAAGAATGAGAACAACAACAGAGGACACTGATCCCTGAATAATATTCCTCAGTGATGACTATGGAAACATGCAAAAGCTCCTGTTCTGAATTCACAGTACCCAGCAGAGTGAATCTTAGGAACCTGTATTCTGTTGACAGGATATGTATTATTTCAGCTCAAACTGATTTCTTCACAAACATGAAACACAAGTCACTAAACTGTGAAAGAAGGAAATTCTGGAAAACAGTTTTATTTTTGCAGTGCAGTTTGATCCTGTTCCATTTTATTTCAGTGGCTTTAGATCAGGCCCTATTGCTAATTTCTGTTCTATTCAGTTTCCCTGGTAACGTTTTATTTTTAGCATCATTAATCTTCAGAGATATGGGATGAAGGGTTCATTTTAAATATGAACTATTATAATTTTATTTTAAATGTTTCATTTCATGGACAAAAATGGAAAAAATGTCCTAAGTTGTTCCACAAAATATCTATAAGTATCTGAAAACTGTGTGCATATTATACATTTAAAACCTTTATTGCTCCTTTTTTTTCCCCCATGGCTTCAGCAGAAGATTTTTGGAAGACAGGTTGTTATGCACTCATGTATTTTTCATTATCCTTTTATACATTAGAGCTGTTTTATTCTGATTTTTCAGATTTGTTATCATAGCAGGCCCCGAACTGTCAGCGGCACAGTGATTCTAAAAATAAGTGGTCTGGTAGAAAAGGAGAAATGCTTTTCTCATTTGTCTAGTCACCTTCTCTCCCTGCAAACTGGCAGGACAGAAATAAAGAAGGTATGGAGATTGTATCTCTTTCCCTTTCCAGGTTCTATTTAATTACATATACTTGTATAGTTACCTGAACGCCTTGCCTAGAAATTTCTTCAGTCTCTATAGGGAATGAGACTAGCTGAAATTCTTAGTTTGGAGACACCAGCAATCATTATATAATGGGTTTTTAGTTGGAGGTTGCAGATTTTTTTTATTTGTGCTTTTTTTCCCCCTCCAATATTGCCTGCTGGCTTCTTTGAAATTGACACTATGACTCCGACCAAAGAACAAGTGTAGCAGTTGGTAATAATTTTTTTTTCATATATTGATTTAATGAATTAGTTATGATTCATTTTAACCCCTTCCCTCAACTGAGAGGGTAGCCAGCCTCCCTGACAAAAAGCAATGCTTGAGAACTTAGGCTGAATTTAGTGGGAATGAAAATAATTCTACTAAACATAAATAGTCATAAAGTAAAAACACATACAAACCAACAAAACTTCCACAGATTGTTGTCAATATGATGTTTAGACTTCAGCAATACTACCTCACTAACAAAGAAAAAAATGTTAATTAACATTTAAAAGCATTTTTCAAAGTAGTTTGGATTCAGAGTGCTATTTGTCTGTTAACATTGAGCACTTTCTGATTATGTCTTTCATTCAAGTTGCATAGGAAAGATGATCTGTCAGAATTTATCAGCAGATGAGTAATTATTTATCCTCTTATATAGGCTCCTATTTATAGTATTTGTCAAGCAAGTTCTCTGCTAGGGAGGCATTTTAATATGCGTACTACATGGTTTGATGAAAGCCTTCTCATACCTCAGGCTTTGTAATTTCCTTTTATCTAAAATAATTGCCATAATAAGACATAAGGTCTAAAAAGCTCTTAGGGTTTTAACTGAAAGACCTGCACTATTTGGAAGATGCCTTGGTTACAAGCAGATGCTTCTATTTTCCAGCAATCCTGAAATCAGGGCTCTTCTATAAATGAAGAACCTCTCATTTTCTCTGTTGCTAGGGAAATGGTTAGAGAGAAATCATCCTTCCTCTTCCTTGAAGAAATGACCATTTCATGTCATAAAACGTGTCATTCTCAGTACTTTTTACCTCTGTAGCTTTATCTGTCCAAATAATCTCGATTAAGTTTGAAATACGATGGTCTGACAAAATTTAGTTGCTAATTGGGCCAGTAAGATCTCGTCACTATCTTTTGAGGGGTTAAGTTAAATGATGAGAAAGTGTCTACTTATGGCCTTTGGCCCATTCCAGCTGTCATAGCCAAAAGTATTGCTAATGGGAATTGATGGGTTTCTTTCTGCCAAATTTTCTTGTTCTCTTCACACAGACACATTTTTTTCACCTCTTACAGTGAGCAGGGATGAAAGGCTTTCTAAAAAAAGGAATTACTGGAGCTTAGGTAGTACAAAGGCTCATACAATTTGCCTGTCAGTCAGTTGGATGTGATGAGCAGGAAAGACAGACTGGTGTAAGAGAGGTTTAGGACATTGGCTAGTTTCCAGCTAGAAAATGTCTCATTTCAAGGTTTTGAATTTTAACACCAAGGAGGGAGCTGAAAGGCTGCTGGTTTCAGTTGTTAATGTGGTTAATAATTAGCCCCTGCTTGCATTGATGATTTTGTTAGTGCTGATTATTTGATCTGCTCTTTTGAAAGTTACATGTGATGCTACAGCACATTAATTGCGCTTCCCTTTTGTGGAATCTTTTTGTCCTCTCTTAGTAGGGAGAGAAGGGATGGAGAACATTAAAAATAGGTACCTTGAAGCAGTACAAGCTTGCAAGAAGTGTGTGTCAGTCAGCTTTTGTTTCTGTAGACAAAGAGGGATAACGCTGCCAGTGATTCATACTGCCAGTACAGTAGGGCCTAATACTGTCTCAATGGGCTCTGGTATAGCAGCTTATGTTGGATTGTGCAGTACCTTCCCCGATGTCCAGAGTGCTAGCACCTAAATGCTCAGCAGAGACTCTAGGGTCACATTTTGACATACATGCTATGGCCATCTATATAGGTTACAATCACTGTCTTTCTCACTGTGTAATGATGAACATGGGGAGAACTTGTGCATCCTAGGACATATGCAATCTAGGGAAAAATAAAGGTAATTATATGGTAAAAGAAAGAAACAAGTAAACATAACCTATTGTGTGGGGTTGTAATTTTTGTGAGAAAAAAAGGGAAGGTTGTAGGACATGGTATCAGTGCTATGGTGAGGAGTGCTAGAAGGAATAAAATTTTAAAAATATCTGTGTTTCCACTTTTCTAGAGCACATTCCACTTTGAAGAAGAAGGGAAGAAACTGAAGACAGCAAAGATTTCATGTCTTCTCCTCTTGTCCTTTTTCTGTTGCTTCTGCAACTTCCATATTCGTTAATCACTGAGCCCTGCTACTACTCCCTACTACTGCCCCAAGTTTGTCATTTCCCAAGCTTTTATTGCTAACAGTTTTCAAAGCCCAAAGCCTCACACAGACTACTTAGGATGGAACAAGGAGAGACAGGGCTGCACTGAGCCTGTGTGAATCCACATGTTCTACATTGTCATACTAAAGAGAGTACATCTGGTTTCTTACTGCCAGTTATCAAATAATTCTAGCCATTTCCAGGGAACGTTCTTTTTGTTTTTTAATCTTTTAGAAATTAATTAATTTACTCCACCCATCTATCATACATCTGTCCATATGTGTGCCATATTTTGACATTATGTCACATCAGGATTGGTTACCTGGGCAGAGCTGTAAGTGGTAGCAGCAGCTAGCAGGTTCCCTGTTAGATTTCAACGTATGAGGTTCTTTCATTTTGGGTTGAAGTGACAGTATACATTTCCCCCAGATTTATGTTTCCTGCCAATTCATCATTCATCAGTCTGATGGTATATAACTCTTATACAGGAGAATGTATTAATCTTTAATATAATTTGAGTTGTTTCTGACTCTTTGGGGTTTTTTTCCCTGTAGTTTTTCTATTACTCTGAGAAGGAAGGGGTGCGGGGGGAAGAAGGCTTTTGCTGTGAGTTTGGGCATTTGGCAGGGAGACAGGTCCAAATCATCACAACCTGTTTCAGATTTTAAATTTGTTCTGAACAAAGCAAGTTAGATACTGTTCCTGGTATACTGCTGATCCATGGGTTGTCCTTCATGTAGCAATGATGCAGTATATCTAGCAACTATATTTGTTTCTATGGCAGCAGATCTCTTGACATATTTCTATACAGGTTTTTCTTTATAGCAACAGACCATTTATACAGTCTAACAATGCTTAATGGCACGCAACTGCTACTGTGCCAATCTCCATCCTTGCTAAAAATCCACTTTGTGAGCTTGACCTGGCAACATAGTCCTCTCATGAGTTCTGAAGTGTTTTAGACATGTTAGTTCCATGCTCAGTATTGAATTATCTACCTTTCTTCCTTGTTGTAATTTTACAATTTTTTAATCCTGAATCTCATAAAAGTATTGATGTAGTTTTTGCATCACTTCACAGATTAAAATATACTCTCATCAGTTCCTTTGGTTTCTTCCCTGTCCTTCCAAATGACGAGAGCTCAGGTACCTTTGAAAACTAGGCACATATTTTATCTTAACCATGGAGAAAATTAATTTTTTTACAGTTACCCCATCTTCAATTATTTGATGAATAAGTGAGAAGGGATTAAGAAAGCACTGATTGTACTAATTATCTGCCTACTCCTTTAGATAAACATCATGCACAAATTTACAAATGATGATTTTGTTCTTTGGTAAGTGCTGCTTAATCTTCCTGCTTTGAGGAAAGCACCTTAAACTTTCTCCTGACTAGTTGTTAGGACTTTCTCCTGCCTCTTTTTCTTTTCTAGGGTTGTTTTTTTGGGTTTTTTTTTTTTGCTAACTCCTATCTGAATTGTTCTACTTGCATCATAAAAAAGGTTAGTGAAAAGAGGACTCTCTCGTAAATCTTATTAAAAATGAAAGCATTATAAGAAACCTCTTCCAGTTGTCTGTTCTTGGTTTAGCAGATTAGACAAGTCTGCAATCTGTTAGGCATACAAGGCTCACAGTGCTTTTGTTTTGTATTACCACACAGAATGTGATATATGAAGACTTAGCTGTCCTAATCTTTTAAACCACATGTTTCTCTTCCATTTTTCTGCTCATTATTAAAAGGTGGAAACTTCATTGTCTCCCTGGCAGTAAACCAAGGCATGAATTTGGCATTAGACCTGTGGTAGTTCTCAGGAAATTAAAACCTAGAAGTAGCCAAAACCTACAACTGTTCTCCTGCCAGGGTGGTGCACAGTAGACAGGTGTTGGAAGATACAGGTTGCTGGAACCACTTCTGTGAAAACTCCTCTCTGTTAAGAATGAAGATAATTGTCTCAGAGTGTAAGAGGTACCAGAGGAGACTGCAACTGACACAGTGCAGAGGTTTTAGCTAATATTTCTCCGAGGCTTAGGAACAGATTTTCCGCTGAAGATGCTCTGCTAACAAAAGGGTACACCTGGCACTCTACTAGTGTCAACACCTCTTCTGGCCTAAAGCAAGCAAGTTCCAGGGTGACTGGCTTGCAGGGCAAATTATGTACCTCAGGCAATGAATATCCCATGAATACGTGTATGAAAGGACTGAAGACTTTGATAAACACAGGATGTACTAACTGAGAAAACATCGTAGCTAGTTTTAGGGAAAATTCAAACACAGCTACTGTTAGCAAAGCATTGATTATGTTGTCATATACTTCCAGGTAAAAAGGAGCAAAGCTATTTGATTCTGTGATTTTATTGCTCCCAATTGTGTGATGTTACTATCTCAGCAGAGAGTTTTCTGGCCTCACTACAGCATAGGAAAAGACATTATAATCAACAAGCTCAGTTTGAAGCAGTAACAGAAATAGGAAAAGACTCAAATTCTGTTGATCACATTGCACTCAGACATGCTCCAGTCTCCCTTGAATGATCAGGTGAGAGAGCAGAGCTTTCCCTTATGCATCATTTAGCAGCTGCAGACTTGACAGATTCACAAATCCCCATGACTCTCATTTCTCTCTGAGCATAACTGGAAAAGCAACACAGTTGGAAAAAGCTGAATGACAGTTGGCCTTTGAAGGTAGGGAGATGTTTTTAAAAATACCCCCAAAACCAAAACACACAACTAGTTTTTTTTCCTCTTCTGTTTTGCCCTTGATGACTTTTCATTTTAGCTCTTTTTTATTTTTTTTTTTTTCGATTTAGCAGGGCTATGTTGGTAAAGCAATGAAATATGTAAGTTTTTGATTATCCTTTATGGCAAACCACTGGGGGAACAGACATCTTCTGTGGGGGGTTGTCAACAAATTATGTCTTTATGCGTATTTGGAATGCCTGAAGAGATTACTGCAGGCAAAGCAGAAATATTTTAAAGAGAGTGTTTGCACCCTGGCCCAAATTTGTTCCCTGATTTAAATTATCTGTTTAGCTTTCTCTTCCTAAAGTCTGGCTTGAACATGCTATCTTTGTGCTACATGTGCCTGTGTATGCTCATATATGCACCTGGAGTTCTCTTACTTTAATTTGGAATGCATAGTATAGAGAAACTTATTCAGTTTTGTCCCATGCTTGACACATTCTATGCTATAAGGCTTGTGAAGAGATTTTATTCATGATTTTGTGAACCAGGGTTTTAATGAATTCAAAATGTTCCTGCCAAATTAGCTGTGCACTGAAAGGTTTTCATAAATCTATACCAAACTGATTACAGTACAGTCTTGTCTTGTGTGGCTTCTTATATCAAGACCGCTTTTAAAATCTTTTAAAATCCAGCAGAAAAATAGATTTAAGTTTCTGTTTAAGCACTCATACATTTGAAAAATCCTTTGCTTGACTAAATACAGTAATCAGTATATATCACAGTGAGGATTTTTTAATTTAATGACAGTGTTTCTGAAGCTGGAATGATCTAAGAATCAGACGAGGTTTGGCAGCAGAGGTCATTTCTCATCTCAGGTGAATTTTAGCAATAGAACCTCTATATCAAAGGTACTGTTCAGAGGGGTACTTCATTTTTAGCCTAACTTTGGATGTTTAAAATGTTTCTTTTAAAATGTTTGAAAGAACTGTCTAGACAATCTAGGCCCCTTTGTAGTCCATGGAAAGGGTCATTCCCAGAGCAAACTTGTTAGATTTTCATTAGATGTCATCTTTCAGCAGAGTCATACTCTAGCAGGATCTGTTTTAATCTCTTGCACTTGTTCCCAGGATCAATTTGCACCATACCTGGGCCATCGTTGCCTGTAGCTTTCCAAGTCTACCAGTGTGTGTCCTAGAGAGTGAGACATCATAACCTTGGTCTCCAGACCTCATGCTTCTCACAGCCTCATGTAAGGCAGTGATCTGCTGCAGCAGATAGTGAGCTGCTACAGCAGCATCTGCTGCTGGTCAAAGGAGAGGCCTCTTCTGAAACTGGATACTCAAGCAGTGTGGTCAAGACATTCTCCAGTGCCAGCTGCAGCTAGAGAGCTCCTTCAGTTACCAGAGGGAGCAGTATCACAACTGTATGTACACTTCCCTTTCTCTGAAAAAACATACTGTTTTCCAATTCTCTTTTGCCCATCTTAAATTGTCATGAAAATCCTGGGACAGGGACTGTCAAATGACCCAGATCTGCACCAGAGCTTGGAGCAACATGGCACATGCCCGACGTTGTTGTACTGCTCAGCAGTACAGTACTGCTCAGTTGCCCAGTCCCTCCACCACAGTGGAGGTTTCCTGCTGGAAGGACATGCAGCTACAAAATGGCAGGCTGCACAACAGCCCAGGCACCCATGGGAAAGCTTTTCAGAGTCAGTTCACTTTGCTGCTGTGTATTGCACAGGCCCGGATGGTTTCTGTGGTCCTTATGCCATTGGCAATGTCCATTTGTGCCTCAGCTACAGCAGTGTCTTCCATGCCAGATGCGCAGGGCCCTGCTGTTGCCCTGTTTCAGGGCATTTCAAGACAGGCTTAGAGACAGTGTTTGCTGTTACATACCTTGTGTTGCTTCTTCCTTCTAAGTAAGACAGTTTTTGACAGAGTGTCTCACTATGTCCAGCAGCTCTATTAACAAGGTGGTTTACAGGCATTAGGAGCTTAGCAATGCAGGTGGCCCTGTAGAATGATCTAGCAGATGTTTCCTCACATGGCCCTAAAGTTCCCAATTCACTTGCTTTCTTTTTTTGTAAGATGCTTTTTGGATAGAGACAATGTTGCTTCTTACAAGTATGCAAGGTTTTAAGGTTTCCTACTGATGAGCAATTTACATGTCATGAGATACCTAATACTGAAAACTCATTTGAAGGGTGGATGAGACTTTGCTTCACCAGAGATGACAGAACATAAATGAGGAGTTTCATCTTTATTTTCATGATGTTAGCACAATAAACTCACACAGTAGCATTGATCTGTACTTATTTAACAAAATACATTTATAGCAATTTACAAATTTTTATTCCATTTGAAAACATTGCATAACATTTTATTAAACACAATATATAGAGTATTTTCATTTAAAAACATATTTTATTTTTGAGTATTTTATTTTCTCAGTAAAGCACAGCCTAACAAAGAAATTCGTGCCTGTTAGCAAGTAAGAAAATCAGAACACTAAGAAGATGTCACCTGTCAATTTATTTGATTAATTTTAAATTAAGGTATCAGTGGAATGTAAACAAAGAGTAATTTTACAAAAGGCTCCTTATCAAATATACATGCAGAGGTCTGAGTTCCAATGTATATATTATTACATTTCTGCTCTCTAACGTAATATAATTTGATAAGCCTTTATTAAAAACAGTAGCCTTTGGCACTTTGAGTAAAAAAGAATATATCAATATTTATGTAAAGAACACAATTCAATGATTACACAAGAGCTTTAAAATCTTCTGTTAAGAAATAGGAAATCTTAGGAAAAATATCACACTGCACTTGAAATAGTGCAGCAAGTTTTAGTGTAATAAAAGCAACATATACGCCAATATATATCTGACTAAAACCAAGGAATAAAGAACAAACACTCCCACCAGGAATCCTGCTGTTTCCAAAACAGCTAAATTGCCAGAGGGAACATTTTAGAATCTTTGCTTTATTGCCATTATTCTCCATTTCAATTTTCCATTATTTCCAGGTTCATCTATTTATGTTCTTTTCCCCTGCACTTACAAACTAACAAATGATTGCATCTTATTTCCCTGCATTGATAGGCCAACGATTGTTCTTACCCATTCCTTTAAAGCTATTCTTACCTGCTTTATCATGTACCTAGTCTAAACTAAATCCAAAGGGTTTTGTTCATGACAATCCAAGTGTTTGTAATTCCTAGGAATCTTGTACAAAATTTGATATTACATACCAAGGACTAAAGATTCATCCTTTTAAAAAGAAAAAAGCAAATTCTGACTTGTACCAGAGTCTGAGAACATATTTCTAAAAAAAACCTTTTTGCCCCTCCCCTGGCATCTAAGATTATCTTTCCCAGTTAGCATGCCTTAAAGTGTGTCTTCAACATACTGTGCCTTTAATGTACACAACACACTGCAACCCCACTGGTTAGCTTCTTACACATAACCTGCGGAGTATTTCCTCCTAGTCATCAGATGCACGATGGGGTCATCTATTACCAGCAGGAAAAGTGGGGTCATTTCCTTAAGGACCAATACACTTCCACAGCACTGGGTGATGGGCAGGTGAGGAAAGCATTGCTTAACAGGGTTGGCTGACAGCACTCAGCTAAGCATGGAATGCCTGTATAACTAGGAAGGTGCATCAAGCTTTTCACTGACTCCGAATCCCTTCTATAAAAATTAGCAAACACCATCCTCATACTTCTGAAATTACTTAGGATTGGGGTTAGGATTTGGTTTTGGTTTTGAGTTTCTTTGGGAGGAGTGGTTTGGTGGGGTTTTTTTTTTTGGTCTCTGTGTGTATTGTGCTATTTATCTTGTTGAGATGGGATGATTCTTCTTTCTACCTTCTACTTGGCTGAGGCAGGGTGGACTTTTCCTCAGAGTTCCGTGGGGTAGGGTCTGTAGACAGGTTCTGACTAGGTAGTATGTATCTGGTTCTCTGATATGATCTGGTTTCTCTGACTAAAAGAGGACTTAAAGCAAACCATTCCTCTCACAAAGACAGAAAACAGACCTGGTTTGCTACTACTTACTCCGTATGGAGACTGCTAAGCCACTCCCTTCCCCTCCTAGCAGGGGAGCTGGGAGGTGTCTGGTACTAGTTCTCTTTCAGGTGGAAATAATCTGAGAATGAGGAGGTGCACTGCGTGAGCACTGCCCCTGGCTTCCTTCATAGTTTAAGTTATTGAAGTCAGAGCCAAATGTAATGAGGCATTTCTTCTAGCATGGCCAGAACATGCTATGCTTATTCCTTTCAGAGCTTGTATTTTCAGCAATTTTTGGCAATGGAGATTTTTAGCAGGTAAGTTCTTCTATATTTGAAGCTCAATTTGCTAAAATAATTTGTGTTCTCTCAGGTGCAGAGACTCTGCATATTCTTAAGTGGCAGTGGTGGGAAAAAATACAATGCTTAAGAAGGCTCTGGAGGGTGTCTTAGGGGAGGTGAACAGTAGTAGCGGCACAATGCAACACTCATTCAGTGATTCTGCAATACCAAGGCATTCCATTTTTAAAGCAAAGCATAAATCCCCTAAATGATGGTGATTGGGGTGAAACTTCTGATAGTTCTTGTGGCATACCAAGCAAGTGAGGTGAATGACTGCTTCTAAGTGTGAGCTATGATATTAATTACTGTCTCCTTGGAAGCTGGTCAGGAAAGCGGCCATTTATTTTTATTTACTCGTGGCTCACGTTTCATATTTGCACATCTTGCAGTTACTGGTTAAAAAACAGCACTATATGTTTAAAAACGAATAGAAAAATGGAAGGGTTGCTGAAAGACAGAATAAAAGGTTTAAAAATGTGAATTACGTATAGAACTTTAAAAGACCCCTTAAAAACATAATTTAAAACAATTCTACAAGTTAGCCCACTAAGAAGCAGCCTCTTCATTAGTAGCACCTGTTCTTAAACAAAAGTTGCACAGTAGCAGCAAAACTATTTGAAATATATAGTTATTCCATTCTAATGGAATGTCACCCACACATTTTTTGTTGCAGTAGACATCTTAAAGAACTACACAAAACCTTTGCAATCTTTGAATGTGACAGATCCACTATAACAAAGCTGTAAATATTTTCTATTCTAAATGAATGCAGCCAGCATCATCATAGTATTAGCAATATTACTTTTAAAGTAACTGCACATCAATATGTGTTCATAAAGTCTAGTAAGTATGCAATTTTCCAAAACATGTAAAGTTATCATCAGCACCATCCTGTATTAAAGATTTGGTGCAAATTCTGCAAAGGTGAATATATACCACTGATACAGCCTTTGCTGTGAAAAACTGAGTCAGTTTTGGACACAAATATAAATAAAATAAAAAGTTGGCACATTCAGGAAATAAAGTGTCTGTGTTCAAGACCACTGTTTCGATTGACATCATCACCCTCATAAATGCTTTGAGTCTGGAAACAAGTTGCATGAAAATGTTTCACATTAGTTAGGTTCTGGTATTGTGCTTTCCCCCCCACCACATGCTTTTCCACAGGCTCATGCACATTGCACATCAGCAGCGTTCAACAACAGTTGGGCTGCCGGTCAACAATTTGGCACATCAAATGTAAATATCAGCTCAAAACAAAGCAAGCAGAACCTGTGTCAAGATATGTTTACTTTGTGGTGGTATGGACCAGCTGGTATGTCTCCTCTCATTCCTTGTATGCTCGTGTTGGGGATGTGCCCTTATAGAAGATGTTTCTGGTGTTCTCTGGACTGCTCCCTCTCTCAGGGATTAAAATGATGTTACCCTTTCTTCGAAGTGTTGAGTCCCGGCTGGAAGAAATGGACAGGGTCTCTGAGCCAATCTCACTTCCCTCCACTGGTGTGACTCTTATTGTAGTGATACCATGATGGTGATGCTCACTGTTGTCTATGTTGCTCCTTTTCCTGTCACCTGACCCATAACTGTCTTTTAAGGAGTCACAACTCTCAGAGTCTCTGTTAAGATCATTTAGCTCATATGTCTGACGAAGGGTGATTTTTTCAGGACCTTTCCATTTCCAAGACCCACTTCCTTCACCTTCTGATGGCATCTGAATTACAGGTCTGTTATTTTCTGGATGGGCCTCAACCCTGACAATGCTACTTGGCTCATGGTCTGTCAAGGTTTTGTATCTGATGGCTCCTGTACAGGTGACTGTGCTTCCCTCTGAACTCTTTGGACTGCCCTGAAGCACTCCTTGCTGCTTAGACATGGCTATTACTTGCATGATTCTTGGCTGGCTATTGCTTCTACATGCAACACTCTTCTCAGCAGCTTTCAGCCATTTAGCTCTAGCTGAACTACTTTTGGGTGATGTGTTCACATTCTCCTGAGTCTCTTCAGGAATATGCACTAGTTGGGATGAGCCAGGACGTGACTGAATAGAGACCCTTGGCCCACCAGAAAGACCTTGGTTGTTACAACCTGGTATGCTGCCAGGTTGAATTTTCAGGTATTGGCTAGTTGGGCCATGATGATCACCATTCACACCCACTCTGGAGGGTTCTGAGCTTGACCTCATTTCGATAGCCCTTGGTGGTGACTGGCCAGATTCAGTCTCTATTACTTGTAGTGACAACTTTCGACTTTCATTCTTGTTCTTCCACTGGGAAAGTAGCTGTTTGGAACGGGCAGAATCCATTGAGGCATGTATTGTTGCATTTCGTCTTGCTGGATCTTCCAAGGATGGTGTGTTGACTCTTGGCAAAGTGTTGCTGAAGGTAACCATATTTTCCTTTCCCATTGGGCTTCGTGGTGTTATTATTTCTACATCAGCATTTGCTCTCTTTATATTGGTCAGAGACCCTGAATCTCTGTGGTTTCTGTTCAGGATACTTTCTGTACGGTGAGAGACAATGCCGTCACTGCTGCTACCATTTTTACCTGGCAGGATTCTGTTGGCATCTTGACTAAGGTCTGTCAAAGACCTTAGAGGTTCTCTGTGAAAATTTTGGTGAAACGGATTCTCGTCACTTGGTAGGAAGTTCCCAACAGCATACAGGCCCTGATATTTGAACAGAAGCATCAACAATCAGTTATTGAAAGGAGAGACATTTTAATGTATTTTAATTATATTCTGCTACCTTTAAATAAATATTGAGTGGTAGAATTAATCCAGCATATCTGATGGGTATGCTCATATCCCTTTCCTCACCACTATACCCTTATTCTAAATTCAGTCTGGTACATCTAGGTATGTATGCAGTAATCTCAGTAGGGTAACTAGGGCACAAAGTTCATGGCAATAAGTAGTTGAGGAAAATATTTAGCCTCCTGCAATTTTCTTCATTTTATAAAGCAACAGATACAGCTGAAGAAAGAATGTTTCATTACAAAAATAACAAAATAAAATGTTCACAGTCATCAAGGCAAAGCTGTTTTACAGCTACACTACTGTCTGCTCTGATTTACTGAATCTTGTTACAGTGTGAGTTGTTCTCTGCTCTATGATTCTGCCCTTTCTACTGCATAATAACCATGTAACGCAGTATCTACATGATAGAACAATTTATCAACTTTAAATCAATTGCTTTCCAAGCTGCACAGAACTGTAACAAAATTTGGTCATACAAGATATTCAGAGACTCACTGTAAACCAGTCATTTTAAAGACTCCACTGAGAGAGAATATTCCATGAAAGGGTAAAATGCCTGACTCAGTCACTTGGGTTACTTGTTCTTTACACTCCTTTCAGAGTTATTTGTGGTTTCATGTTATTTCCCCTGCCCTTCCTCTTACTGTTGTGTAGTTTTCAGGGCAGATTTACTGACTACTGGGTATCCAGGACAATGTACTCTCTGATGTATGTTGTCATGCAACAGTATATGGAGAAGACCTAACAAAGAGCACACTTGTTTGTGGATTTCAAACATGGGAACAACAGCTCCATTTATGAGAGTCTATAACAGCTTAATAATTTGAAATAATTATCTCAACAGAGTGCCTTTCTGCTCACAAGTGCAATCACAAAAACTGACTTCAGTAGCTTATTGGGCTTCTGTTATCCACTCTGGTTGCTGTTTTTTCTGCCACTGCAAAAGCCATTTTTGTCCTGATCACCTTTGTTGGCCATCTGCATGTACCTTAGATTATCTTACCATAAAAAAATGTGGGATAGGATATTAACTTATTTTAGTATTATACTAAAGTTAATCATTTACTTCTTAGTGGTCAAAACCATCCCACTGACTTATAAGACACACTGGAACAAAATTGTTGTCAGTAGAAGATCCTGATTGCTCACAGGCTCCTGGGTTGTTACTGTGCTGAACAGCTACAGCAGCAAAAGTCATGTTGGAGACACACTGAGAGCATCAAGCAAAAGCAAATGCTTGATGAGCTATTTACTAACAGATACAGGCCTATCTTACATACTCCTTTACAGGACCCTTCCAGTGGGCTCCATCTGTTTCAACCCTGTACAGAGGAAAAGCACAGAAATAACCTGGCTTGGGCATCCTGTTTCCCTTGCATAATTTCCCCAAGAGCTTCAAAGATTCACAAGGGTGTAATATTGCCTTTGATTTCTTGCAGGTTCAGCAGTTTACTCAGCCAAGTTGCTGCATATTAATTCAACAATTTTTTTGAGATCATAAAGCTAACATTGGCAATACTCAGGCTGGCAACAAATACCAATTAATCCAGTATTTTTCTTATGTTATGCTTGTACATGTGGAGTAGAAAATAGTGTAAGTATTTAATGAAGCACATAATTTTACAGTTGTTTCTGTATAAAGTGCCAGACGATTTTATACCACTTTGTGCACAGTTTGCGGTACTTTAAATTGAAATACATATTTGCTTTTTCCCATTTATTTTTTAAAGAGATTACCCCAACATCATTATCTTCAACACATTTTGACTATATTTTTAATTATGGCCTGTGACCATGATGAAATGTTTTCATAAAGTACCAGTACTCTTACTACAGCCTTATCAAATTTATTTGCTAAAATTTAACTATATGAGTGTATATTTACCAGATAGAGAGCAATTCCTCCTCCGATGAGAAAGCCACAGTAAACATCAACTGGATGATTCTTGTACTGGGTGATACGAGTCAGACCACATATAATTCCACAGATGATAAAAGCAAAGACCAAGAGTGGTTTCAGAAGTTTTGAGGAGTCCGTTAATGTAGAATTGAAGTACATCTTGAAGAACAAAAATAAGAAGCAGTTGAAGAAACTTAAGTTTACCTAAGAGACTATTAGTTTCTCTCATTCAATGTTTCTTTCCCGCATAGATCACTATTACACAGTAATACTGCAACTAATCAGTTTAATTTTATTTTACAGCCCTGTTAAAATGTGCTTACTTACTGTGAGGAAGATCTGAAATCACAAGGAATGGATTTCCAAAAGCATAGGCAATGTTGCTTATTGACATCAGTTAGGATAAGGATTTTATGCCTAAGTACTGTTCACAGTCAGAGCCTAAATGTTCTGTAAATGTGACTAAGGAGCCACTGCTTCTGAATGCAGAAGTCCGATGTCATGCCAGATGAAAGCAATAAACTGTTCTAACAAAAGCAACCACCAGATGCTTTAGAAAGCCATTTCTCAACTGGGGGCCATGATATCAGAGAGGTCACAAAAATTAAGTGGAAGTGGCTCATCAGTATGATCCCAAATTTTGGCCTTTCCCTTGGCAGAATAAATACTGGCAAGTTCCCAGTATATTAACAATTCCATTATCTAATTTCATTAACTCGTGGTTCAGGTTTCTCTTGTTTCCTCTGATTTTTATAGAATGACTGATGGAATTTTTTGTTTTTTAAACCTCAACTAAGTGGTCACTCATACAAACACTGTAGCCTATACTGAAGAAACGTCATTGGTCAGATGTGGAAAATCAGCTGTGATTGCTGCAGCATGTCCTACAATTCCCTGCTAGTTACTGATGGTTCTTATTCACTTTTTCTGCAGTAGTACCTTGGAGGCATCTGGGAGTGATTGTGCCAGTTCATCCATGCTGCAATTCTATGGAGGTCAAATGAAACTACATCACATAAATGTTTGTTCCTTAATGCCTCAAGTTTAAAAGCAGCAAGTCAAGTGAAGGCAGCAATAAAGAAAAGGCAGAACAGATCTGAATGGTAAGTTAAAATATCACCCTGTAAAGCAGATAAGCACTGCATTTGGTATGTGTATAATCTGAGGCATCAGATATACTTTAACATTACATTTTTTGTTGCTTCTTAACAAAGAATGTGAAACAGTTGAATCTTTTCTGTATTCTTAATAGAGCTGGTTTTATTTTAGCTGTTAGTAGTTTTATTTTGCTTTCAAACTGGGAGGATTAAAACTGATATCCATCTAGGATATTCAGGCAAAACAATCACTTTATGATCAATACACAGCAAATTACTTTCTGACTTTTGTCTTGTGTAAATGAAAATTGAACAGAGTTGGTTACTCACCGAAATGTACACTGCTGCAAAGGCTGCCAGGGTGGCATGTTGAGAAGGGAATGACTTTCTGCCAAGGAAAGACACTCAAATTATGCTTCTCAGTTCAAATACACTGTGCTAGTGTTCACTTAAAAAAAACACTGGGTGGTACAGTCATTTTCAGCTTATACTTCCTAAGCAATATTTGATCAGTAATATTTAATTTCTAAATTTCTTTAATCTGCAAAAAGAACCTAAGTTAATGAAATGGCTTTGCTTTGAGGAAAGTATTTAACATGAATTTCTTGTTGTGCACTAAAAGAACTGTGGGAATGAGCTAAACACTGAATGCCTGAGAGAAATATCTATGCGTTTATATTTATAAATAACTTTCCATAGTAACTTTTCAGCGTACCTAAATATACAACTTATTTAATGCATGAACCTTGACCTTATTGTTGTTCTTATTGACTTCACTTGGATTCTTTTCAAAAGTAAGGACACTTTGATAATCAGAAACTAACTTCAGCAACTAAAGTAATCATCTTTATGCCTGTGCTTTGTTGGTCTAATAATGGGGGGATGACAGGGTGACATTCTTCTGAGAGGGGCAAACTATATCTTTATTTCTATGCCTTCAGGTTTAATTTTTAAATTTCAGCACTTTGTAACTTCCTGAAGCCCAGAACAAGGGTAAATGAAAATATGTCCAAACTGTGTGAGACAGTAGGCAATGTCAGGTCTATTCTTGAAATTGCTGAAGGTCTTCTGCTCCCATTGAAAACCTGGGGATTTAATGATGTGGACTGGGTTCTGAGTCAGAAAGTACAGACGTGAAAATTAAAAGTGACAGCTTCTGCTTCTCTGATCAAGAGAAGGAGGTTTTGTGTAAGTAGCAGCTACACAGAACCACCATGTGAGGCTCTAACATTTTAATATTCTTCTTCTTATACACCCATTTCAATCCTCTAAAACATCAAAAGTGATGGGAACATGAAGGAGAGATTTTTACACAGTAGAAGGAAAAACATAGGTTGGGGTGGATTCAGTAACACCCATTCTATGGCAGACATCTAGTTCATAGCTTGCAGAAGCCCTAAAAAACTCTTACGACCTCTGTGCTGTAGAAATTAAGATGCAATGAAGATGCTAGGCAGTTTGTATCTGTACATTTATCTCCTTACAATGACAGACATGCAATGTGCTGGCTGTCTTAGTGAAGAAGGGTATGTGTCTGTCTTGCAGCCACAGCTGCCACTTTCCTGAGAAAGCTCAGCTTGGGATAAATACCTGAACAATCATTCAGCTTTGTAGATGGGTCACAGAATCACAGAATCATTACGGTTGGAAAGGACCCTCAAGATCATCTAGTCCAACCGATAGCCCTACACTACTCTTATCCCTAAATCATCCCCTGAAGAAACACATCAATCCTCTT